>JAKOOJ010000046.1:1078055-1338055 GCA_022577455.1 Arizona elegans
TTTTTATTCATAATATTTTGCTAATATGTTGTCTCAGTTGTATTCTGATTTTGCATCCCCGTCTGGCTTCTTTCGAATCGGGGCAACACGGTTCTATATGAAGCTGTTTGATATCTCTCCATGGCTTCCCCATCTTGTTACTCACCTCTTCCCAGGGGGCTCCCCAGTCGGGATGCCCTTCCCCAAATCTTCAGCAGGCTGGGGAATTCTGGGAAGTTGAAATTCACCCATTAAAGAGAATGTCCAGGGTGGAGAAGGTGTATTATTTCTGGAACTTACTTACTTATTTACATTTTTATATCCCACCTGTATAAATAACTCAAGAGGGTGGACATATTTAATACTCCTTCCTCCTCCTATTTTCCCAACAACAATCTTGTGAGGTAGGCTGGGCTGAGAGAGAGAGAGAGAGAGAGATTGGTCCAAAGTCATCCAACCATCCTTCATGCCTAAGGCAGGACTAGAATTCAGTGGTTCATTTTGGGTTGGCCCAAAGTTACCCTCCCCCACCCCCCAGTAGCTGAAGGCAGAAGAAGAAGCAATGGATGGAAGCTAATCAAGGAGAGAAGCAACTTAGAACTAAAGGAGACATTTCCTGACAGTGAGAACAATTAACCAGTGGAACGACTTGCCACCAGAAGTTGTGGATGCTCCAACATTGGAAGTTTTGAAGAAGAGATTGGACAGTCATTGGTCTGGAATGGTCTGGAATGGCGAACCTATGGCATGCATGGGACCAGAAATTGGCAAACAGGCGGTTTCCGGCATCCAGAGGGCCTCCAGGGAGGTGGGGAAGGCTGTTTTCGCCCTCCCCAGGCTCCTAGAGAGGCTCTGGAGCCTGGGGAGAGCAAAAAACAGGCCTACCGGGCCAAAAGCGGGATGAGCACGGGGGGGGTTGTCACATGCACGGTGGGCGGGGTTCATATAATTATGGATGTCGGCATGCGTGTGACTGCCCTCCACTCCCCACGCTTTTGGCACACAATGGCAAAAAGGTTAGCCATCACTGCTCTAGGGGGTTGGACTAAAAGACCTCCAAAGTGCCTTCCAACTCTGTTATTCTGTTACTCTGTTTCCCCGAAAATAAGGCCCAACCGGAAAATAAGCCCTAGCATGATTTTTCAGGATTTCACGATTTTCTCGTCACATAAGCCCTACCCCAAAAATAAGCCCCAGTTAAGATCGTCCACAGATGGAGGCGTTTAGTATTGTATTTCCCTTAAAAGGGGAAGGAGCCTTGGTAGTACAGTGGTTTGTTTATTTATTTATTTATTTATTTATTTATTTATTTATTTATTTATTTATTTATTTATTTATTTATTTATTATTCGAATTTCTATACCGCCCTTCTCCTTTCGGACTCAGGGCAGTGAACAGCCAAAATAAAAACATTTAATGCACCCTGTTATTAACACCAGCTGTCTGCAATTACTGTAAGTTTGAATCTCGCCAGGCTCAAGGTTGACTCAGCCTTCCATCCTTTCTAAGGTAGGTTAAATGAGGACCCAGTTTGTGGGGGCAATAAGCTGACTTTGTATAAATATACAAAAGTATGAAGGCTATTGCTTAACGCATTGTAAGCCGCCCTGAGTCTCTGGAGAAGGGCGGCATATAAATCAAATTAAAATATATATATTTATATATAAGACCTAACTGGAAAATAAGCCATAATGCCTCTTTTGGAGCAAATATTAATATAAGACCCGGTCTTAGTTTGGGGGGGAAACATGGTATTTCTAGAATCCCTAATGCTAAAAAAAAAAAGAATTATGGAAAGTGAAGGTCAGGAAATGTCTCCAAGCAACTCTGCAACCATCTGACCCAACATCAATGTGTGCAACGTGAGATTGCTTTTGCTCCCAGAGGCCTGGGGTATTGCCCCAGAGACCTCCGAAAGCTACGATCGGTTTTATGGTTTAATAGGACTCGGGGGGAAGAGGGAGGGGACTCAAAATAGCAGGAAATTATGCCGTTGATTTCAGCCACCGTGGCTGGTGTGTGCTGAATTTGTCTGTCTGTGTGCGTGTAAAAATGAATGGGGCTCCCTCTGCCTTGATGTTGTGTGGCATCCTTTATTGTTTTCACAGATAGTCCTCGATTTACGGCTGTAACTGAGGCCAAAATTTCTGTCGCCAAGTGAGACATTTGTTGATTGAGCTTTGCCCCGTTTTACGAACTTTGATAAGCAAATCACCGCAGTTGTTAATGTTACCTTGCAAAGCTTTCAAGTTGCCATGAGCAGGAGGGAGGGAAGAACTGATGGAGCTAATTGATTTCCCTAACTGAAGCTACATTCCACAGATGCTTTCTTACCGCAATCAGAAGGAGAGTGTTGGGTTTCACAGCCAGCCAGAGTGGTTAATTGGAGAATGCGATTTATGACATGGCCAGGCAGTATATAAGTCGAAGTGTTATTGCTTGCTTGCTTGCTTCCCTCCCTCCCTCCCTTCGTTCTCTCTCTCCCTTTTCTCTCCCTTTCCTTTCCTTCCCTTCCCTTCTCTTCTCTTTCCTCCCCTCTCCTCCTCTCCTCTCCTCCTCTCCTCTCCTCTCCTCTCCTCCTCTCCTCTCCTTTTCTCCTCTCCTCTCTTCCCCTCCCCTCCCCTTCTTTCCTTTCCTTCCCTTCCCTGCCATGCAGTAAGGCAGGCTAATTCTGCCAACTGCCAGCAGTTCGATCTCGACTAGCTCTAGGTTAACTCAACCTTCTGTCCTTCCAAGGTCGGTAAAATGAGGACCCGGATTACTGGGGGCAAGGTGCCAACGTGTAAACTGCCGAGAGAGCGTTATAAAGCATTGTGGAGCGGTATATAAGTCTAAATGCTACTGCTATTGTACCAGAAATGGACTGCATGGTGGATTTGTTTCCTAAATAAATCAGATTGCTGGGCCGCACCAACTCGGTTGCTTCCCTCTCGGTGGGGGCAGCTCCCGTCACCAAACACACTGCTGTTTCTGTTCTCCACTTGTAGGCTTGCAAGGGACTCTCTCTCTTTGGCAGCTTAATTTGCAGCTTGCTAATTAGTGTCTTTCCTTTTCTTTTAATCACATTCCGCTATAGCTGGATGATTGCTATGTGGTTCCCCCCCACTTTTCCTTCCTTGCAGTCTGCGTTAACTCTTGAATGACAAGAAGATTAAAAAGTCTGTTAATTGATAACTCTCGTAGGAGGATTTTCCGTAATTCCTTCGATAATCTTCTCCTCTTTTTTGGGGGGGGCTGGAATTGACACACGCACATAACACCCCGACGTTTTCCCGAGTTGCCACAGGCAGGGTCGACTCAAAGAAACCAAGTCATCCGTGTTCTGAGGCTCCTTGTTCCATAGAAACCTTCATTGTAACAGATTAACAGAGTTGGAAGGGACCTTGTAGGTCATCTAGTCCAACCCCCCCGCTCAGCAGGAGACCCAACAACCTTGATGGCGAACCTATAGCGCACGAGCATTGCCCTAGTTCAGCTCCAGCGCACATGTGTGCACCGGCCACCTGATTTTCGGGCCTTCCGGGCCCACCGGAAGTCGGGAAGAAGGCTGCTTCTGGCCTCCAGAGAGCCCCGGGGGTGGGGGGAGGCTGTTTTTCACCCTCCCCAGGCTCCAAGAAAGTCTCTGGAGCCTGGGGAGAGCAAAAAACAGGCCTACCGGGCCCACTGTGCCATCATGTGCCAAAAGTGGAGGGAATGGGGGGTGGGTGGGTTGCGTGCACATGCGCGATGGGGGTGGAGCATTGAATTATGAGTGTGGGCATGCATGCATGCGCGCGACCCCCCCTCCCCACGCAACCCCCGCTTTTGGCACGCGACAGCAAAAAGGTTAGCCATCACTGCCCTACACCATTTCTGACGAATGGCAGTCCAGTCTCTTCTTGAAAGCCTCAAGTGATGAAGCTCTCACAACAGGGAGATCTCCGCCATTATCTGATCCCTTTTCCTCCCTTCCTCCCTCAGGCCTGCCGGGACTTTCTGGATCTTGCAGAGGCCCACAGCAGAAAATGGCAACGGGCCCTCCAGCATGAATGTGAGCAACGCATCCGCCTGGAGGAGACCATCGAACAGCTGGCCAAGCAGCACAACAACTTAGAACGGGCTTGTCGGGGGGCGCCCAGCCTCTCTGTGAACCCCGTTGCTCACGCGTCCCAAGGTGAGTCGCCTTTCCATCTTGACCTGGGCAAGAAGGGACCTTCTGGAGCAGGAAAAAAGAGAGCCTGCAACAAAGTCATGGGACGAGAGGTGAAGGAAGCCCCCAGACCGTTTCAATGTCTCGTGACGTCCCAATAATAGGTAATCCTCGACTTATGTCCATAACAGAGCCTTGAACGTTATGGTCATAAGCTGTGAAGTTTTCGATCATGTCACCGACACAATTTGACGATCTGGCTGTGCGTGATCAAGCAAACCCATTTTTCGCCATGGGGTATTTTTGACAAAAAAAATGGCAGTCCTCGCCTTACAACCACAATTGAGCCCCAAAATTTTGGTTGCTAAGTGAGACATTTGTTAAGGGAGTTTTGCCCCGTTTTACAACCTCTCTTGCCACAGTTGTTAAGTGGATCCCGGCCGTTGTTAAGGTAGTCACAGGGTCATTCAGTGAAATTGACTTCCCCATGGACAGCCACCCAGCTTTCCTCCCTCCTTCTGTCGGGTGTCTCGAGCGCACAAATGCGCCAAGATCTGATCTGGGTTATCCGTCTCATGCAGGAGGAAGCGTGCAGAGTGGAAAAGGAGAACCGAGTGATGAAGATGAGGAGACGGAATACTTTGATGCTATGGAAGACGCTCACGCTGTCATCACAGTAGCTGCAGAGCCTTCAAAACATCACCGGTAGGTTGGAGCCATTGTCTAGGGCAGGGGTGTCAAACTCGATTTCATTGAGGGCCGCATCTGGGTTGTGTTTGACCTCGGAGGGCCGGGGGTGGGCGTGGCCATGGTGGGCGCGGCCAGCTTGACATCACTCGTGTTGGGGGCACCTATGGTGACCAAATGCTACCACACGACTTCCCTGAGACCCTCCCTCACTGTCATCATAATCCCTTCCTTCCTTCCCTTCCCTTCCCTTCTCTTCCTTCCTGTCATGGTGGCCCAATGGTTAGAATGCAGTACTGCAGGCTGACTCTGCCCACTGTCAGGAGTTCAATCCTGACCAGCTCAGGGTTGACTTCCATCCTTCTGAGGTTGATAAAAATGAAGACCCGGATTGTTGGGTCCTTCCTTCTTTCCCACCTTCCCTTCTTTTTCTTTTGCCTTTCCTCTTCCTCTTTCTCCTTTCCTGTCCCTTCTTGCATGTTCAAATGCAAAAGGGGAAACATTTCTCCTTCTGTTTTTTGTTTGTTTTGCTAGCCAGCGAAACAGAGCTCGGGGAGGGGGTGCACACGTTCATCCCCCCCACCCTCCCTGCAAGCTTCATTTTCATTGGCAGAGGCACTGCAGGCTGGCCCTTTGCTGTTTCCTTGCCAGCCCTGCAGGCCACATCTAACCACCCTGTGAGCTGGATCAGTGGTGAAATCCATTTTTTTTTTACTACCGGTTCCGTGGGTGTGGCTTGGTGGGCATGATGTGGCTTGGTGGGCGTGGCAGGGGAAGGATACTGCAAAATCCCCATTCCCTACCCACTCCTGGGGGAAAGATACTGCAAAATCCCCATTCCCAATACTGCAAAAGATATTGCAAAACCCCCATTTCAGATATCCGTGTATTTCGCTGTGCCCTCAAAACCTTGTTGTTCCGCCAGGCCGGGCTATCAATGTAAAGATTTTAATTGGTTTTAAATATGGGATTTTAAATTTGGGGGTTTTATAATTGAGCCAATTATTTAATAATTTTTAATAATTTTTAAATTTTGTTTGTCTTTGTGCTTTTAATCAGGCTGTACACCGCCCTGAGTCCTTCGGGAGAAGGGCGGTATAGAAATAAAATTAATAATAATAAATTCCCTCCCCACTCCTGGAGGAAAGATACTGCAAAATCCCCATTCCTTCCCCACTCCTGGGGGGAAAGATACTGCAAAATCCCCTTTCCCTCCCCACTCCTGGGGGAAGGATACTGTAAAATCCCCATTCCCTCCCCACTCCTGGGGGAAGATACTGCAAAATCCCCATTCCCTCCCCACTCCTGGGAGGAAAGATACTGCAAAATCCCCATTCCCTCCCCACTCCTGGGGGAAGGATACTGTAAAATCCCCATTCCCTCCGCACTCTGGGGCCACCCAGAGATGGTATTTGCCGGTTCTCCGAACTAATCAAAATTTCCGCTACCGGTTCTACAGAACCTGTCAGAACCTGCTGAATTTCACCCCTGGGCTGGATCCGGCCGATGGGCCTTGAGTTTGATACCCCTAGTCTATGGGCTGAGCCAGGGTTTCTTACCCTTGGCAGCTTTGAGATGGGAGGACTTCAACTCCCAGAATTCCCCAGCCAGCATTTTTTTTTTAAAAAAGGAATCACTACCCACTTCCGGGACCCCTGATTCTTCCAAAGTCCTATTCTTTCTAACTCCTTACAGCCCTCTGGTTCTCCCCCTTTCCTTGACCCCACCTGGTTCTCAATCCTCCTGCACTGCAGGGAAAGTTGCCCACGTGCCCTTTGGTTGCCTAGATCCAGAGCTTGGAGAAACTGACCGGATCAGAATGTCAGGTGGTGCATTTGCATATCGGAATCCCACCTCTGTTTGTGATCTTCTCAGTGGGCCCCCGCTTGACGGGCCCTGCTGGGGCAGCCTGGCCATGGTGGCCAGTGCATTAGGAGACCATGCCCCATAGCTTTTGGCATTGCCACTGTCATTTTTGCGTTCCCCACAGGCACACCAGCAGCAAAATTAGCGTGGCCAACGAGGGCTGTTCGGAGGATTGGAACTTGGGCGATAGCGTGAGTATCATCGACCGGCAGCCAAAATAGCTAACACAATCCCAGGTTGTTATAAACAGAGGCTTGGAATCAAGATCTATGTGACGTATTCGTGTCACTTTATAAAACCCTAGTAAGACCAGAATACCCGCAATCGATTTTAGTTTGGTCACCGTACTACAAAAAAAGAGGTTAAGACTTTGGAAAAAGTTCAGAGAAGAGCAATTAAGAGGACCTAAGGCCTGGAGATTAAAACATACGAAGAACGGCTGCAGGATTTGGGCTTGGCTGGCTCAGGGGCCAAGACGCTGAGCTTGTCGATCGAAAGGTCGGCAGTTCAACGGTTCGAATCCCTGGTGCCGCGTAACGGGGGCGAGCTCCCGTGACTTGTCTCAGCTTCTGCCAACCTAGCAGTTTGAAAGCACGTAAAAATGCAAGTAGAAAAATAGGGACCACCTTTGGTGGGAAGGAAACAACGTTTTGTGTGCCTTTGGCGTTGAGTCATGCCGGCCACATGACCACGGAGACGTCTTCGGACAGCGCTGGCTCTTCGGCTTTGAAACGGAGATGAGCATTGCCCCCTAGAGTCGGGAACAACTAGCACATATGTGCGAGGGGAACCTTTACCTTATCTTAGTCTAGAGAAAAGAAGAATTAAGGGTGACATGATAGCAGTATTTCAGTATTTGTGTGGCTGCCACAAAGAAGAGGGGGTCAAATTATTCTCCAAAGCACCAGAAGGCAGGATAAGAAGCAACGGATGGAAATTTACAAAGGAGAGAAGCAACCTGGAATTAAGGAGAAGCTTCCTAACAGTGAGGACAATTAACCAGTGGAACAGCTCGCCTCCAGAAATCGTGGGCGCTCCATCATTGGAGGCTTTTAAGAAGAGACTAGATAGTCACTTATCTGAAATAGTGTAGGTTCTCCTGCTTGAGCCGGAGGCTGGACTAGAAGACCTCCAAGGGCCCTTCCAGCTCTATTCTATTCTAAACCCCTGGGAGTAAGGAGTTTGGTTTCTGTCTCTATAACGACAACCTTGGGTGGCAGCTAGGCCACGTAGGGGCAGGATTGCTGGGAGAATCAGCCACTCAGTTCTCATTTCGGTTGTGCGATTGTGTGTGTTTGGGGCTGAGGAAGATAAATCTGCAGTTAAATATGTCTCAAGTCTGTTGTGTGAAGACTGGCTTGCTCTCCTTGGTTCTGAGTTCAGTTGCCGTGCTCCCTTTGCTTAGGTCCCTGTTTCTGATTCCGTTGTTTAATTTGTCCTTTTGTGTTTTTCCTGCTCCTTCTGTTCTTCTTTTTTGTTTGACAAGTTTTATTTCTTTTTTATTTATATCTCATTCAATTTTCATCAAACAGTGTGTGCTCTGGGTACAATTATATTTAAGTAGTCATAATACAACCTCTTTGCTGTAGTATTTATCACTATAATATTAATAATATGCTAACATAATAATATAATAACAATCATACTTCTTTAACATCTTCTTTAACAACTCTCCTCATTAACATTTTCCTCTTTTTATATCTCCTCCTTTCTAACTTCTGTTTCTGTTGTCCAGCCATTGATAAAATATGTCCCCTCTCAAAAAATATTCAGTTTCTTCTTTGTCTTCAATAATAAGCGTTAATCTATCCATTTCTGCGCCTTCTAATATTTTCTTAATTACATTCCCCTCAAAATGGGATCTCATTGTTTTTCCATTGTTGCGCAAATACAATTCTAGTTGCAGTTAGTATATGCAGGATCAAATATGCAGTCTTTTTATCATATTTTTCTGGTAGGATGCTGAACAAAAATAATCTCTGGTTTCAGGTCTATATGTTGTTTTATCATTTTTTTTCCAACCATGTATGTATTTTAAGAATAAAATAGAATAGAATAGAATAGAATAGAATAGAATAGAATAGAATAGAATAGAATAGAATAGAATAGAATAGAATAGAATAGAATAGCAGAGTTGGAAGGCACCTTGGAGGTCTTCTAGTCCAACCCCCTGCCCAGGCAGGAAACCCTACACCACTTCAGACAAATGGTTATCCAACCTCTTCTTAAAAATTTCCAGTGTTGGAGCATTTACAATTTCTGGAGGCAAGGAGTTCCACTGATTAATTGTTCTCACTGTGGGGAAATTTCTCCTTAGTTCTAAGTTGCTTCTCTCCTTGATTAGTTTCCACCCGTTGCTTCTTGTCCTGCCCTCAGGTGCTTTGGAGAAGAGCTTGACTCCCTCTTCTTTGGGGCAGCCCCTGAGATATTGGAAGACTGCTATCATGTCTCCTCTAGTCCTTCTCTTCATCAAAGTAGACATCCCCAGTTCCTGCAACCGTTCATCGTATGTTTTAGCCTCCAGCCCCCTAATCCTCTTGGTTGCTCTTCTCTGCACTCTTTCTAGAGTCTCAACATCTTTTATACATCGTGGCGACCAAAACTGAATGCCGTATTCCAAGTGTGGCCTTACCAAGGCCTTATAAAGTGGTATTAACGCTTCACCTGATCTTGATTCGTCCAGTACTTTTTTGCTTTTGGGCATGTCCACCACATATGATAATATGAACCGGATGGATGACTGATTACACTTCCTCTGTTCTGATGAGCCTGTGCCAGGGCTATGCTTACAAGCAGGCGAGGGTGGGTGGGGAGAGTTGGAAATCCCACTCTGAATTGTCCGTGACCTTGGGTTCGATCCCTTCCAGGCGTTCGAGGCCTCCACTCACTCTGGCCTTGGTTCTTCAAGCAAGTATGGGGTCACCCACAAGGAGAGGCGTACTCAGATCCCAGACAAGCCCAACTACAGCCTTAATCTCTGGAGCATCATGAAAAATTGCATCGGTAAAGAACTCTCCAAGATCCCCATGCCGGTAAGTGCTTCCTTCCACCCATTTTCGTGTATGTGGGGAGCTTCTTCTGTGGGCTTTAAGCTTCAGCATGTTGTTCTGCCCCAGCTATGGACCCCAAAGAACGCAGCACGCACAAAGTCCGTTCAAACCTTAGTTTACTAAATAAACCAGTCTTTTACAACAACGGCTGTTAATTAATTGCATTAACAGCCGCCAAGAATTCAAAGAATAATAACTGAAAGCTTACTATGGTTGGCAGAATGCCCAGAAGCAATTTGCAGGAAGCTGATAAGATAAGCAAGACAAGACATGAAGGTATGGGAACGAAGTTGTTCCCTGCAAATTGCTTCAGTCGGCGTTCCTCCTTAAATAGACTAAGGGAGTGGCCAATTAGCCCCAAGCCTTACTCTCGAGGAGACCTCCTCCTGAGGAGCCACTCCTGCCTTTTAGCAGCTGTGCACACCCGTGCATCGAGAAGAGGCTCCTCCTCTTCGTCCTCTTCACTTATCGGAACTTCTGGAGGTTCTGAAGGCCCTGGCTGAATCTCCGTCTCTGGCACCACATCTTCTCCAGCCTCCTCACTGTCCGACTTGAGTGCCAGCTGCACAGGCTACTGGAGCAGCACCACACCAGCCTCCTCACTGTTGGAATCAGCTACTAGCTGCACAGGCTGCATACGGGCCACAACACATCTGGCCGGTCTCCACCTGAAGCCCAGCCCTGGTGAGGTGGTGAATGCACAAGAGAGGCAACACGGGAAGTGGTGGGATCCTGCCGGTTTAACAACCGGTTCGGTGATTGCATGCTGCATGCACATGCCCAGTGTTACGAAAACTTACCTTCCGTGTTACTGCTGGGGAGTAACAGCTGAGACGCGGCAGAATCAGCTGAGAAGCATTGGTGAAAGCTAAATTGATTTAGCTTTGAACTGGTCCGAACCGGTCGAATCCCACCCCGGAACACGGGTGGAGCAAAGCCCACTCAGCCGTTGAGCCAAAGGGCAACAGGCCAAAAGAAGTAGAAATTGAGGGTTCATGAGAGATTCGTTGAGTTAAAGCAGGGGTCACCGATCCTGCTTTAAGACTTCGGTTTTAAGACTTCAATGCCCAGAAATTTTAAAGGGGTTCTGATTTTGCCTTCGAAGGTCGCGTGTTCAGAAGCTTGGATGCTCGTTTGAAGGCCGACATTTCTGGGCCAAGCTGTTTCGTGAGAGCTTCCTGTCTCCTCCTCGTTCCAGCTTGTCTTCAACAATCTATACTGAATGAGGAATTCTGGGAGTTGAGGTCCACAAGTCTGAAAAGTTGCGGACTTCAATTCCCAGAATTCCTCAGCCAGCGTAATGGTTGAAGGTTGGAGACTAGCTGGAACAAGGAGGGGAGGGGGAGCTTTCACAAAAAACGGCTTGGCCCAGAAATGTCAGCACGGCCTTCAAACAATAGTGGAGGGGCGGGTGGAATAGTTGGGAAGAAGGCAGAGACAACATCTGTACCGTTCCTAAGAGAATTTCACGGACGCCTCAAAAGTCAGGTTTGTTTTCAAGGAGGATGGAACGAAATTGCAAAATTACTTTCGATTTTCCCTTTCAATGAGGTTTAAAGGTAAAGGGTCCCCTCGCACATATGTGTCAGTCGTTCCCGACTCTAGGGGGCGCTGCTCATCTCCGTTTCAAAGCTGAAGAGCCAGCGCTGTCCGAAGGCGTCTCCGTGGTCATGTGGCCGGCATAACTCAACGCCAAAGGCGCACAGAACGCTGTTCCCTTCCCACCAAAGGTGGTCCCTATTTTTCTACTTGCATTTTTTTTTACGGGCTTTCGAACTGGCAGAAGCTGGGACAAGTCATGGGAGCTCACCCCATGAACGCGACACCAGGGATTCGAACCGCGGAACTGCCGACCTTTCAATCGACAAGCTCAGCATTTTAGCCGCTGAGCCACCATGTCCCTTCAATGAGGTTTAGGATGGGTGAAACTCACCAATTGCGTAACAGAAACGCAGGCACTTCCCTTTCAAAACAACAAAAAGTCATTTCCCTTCAATTCCCCAGCAAAACGACTCTCTAAAAAAAGGACTCGTACAGAGTTGTTGTTTTTTTTCCCCAAGCGTTTCGATATTGCGTTCCATAAATAATCCCCCCTATCCAATATCGCTGCTTGGCAGCCCAGTAAAAAAACATCAGCAGGGCAGCTGCCAAAGCAAAACGTTTTAAATCTGCCAACGTTAACGCTCGTGGAAGCCTCCCGATTAAGCGAGCCACGCTGGGAAGTATTGGAAACTGTAATAGCCCTTTGATGGGACATTAAATCTTTCTGCTGCGCCGGGGACTTTTTGTGCAGACGACAAAGCATCAGCGATCGCACACACACGAGCACGTCCCTTTTGTGCAAGTGTATTTATTTCCAGAGCTTGCACTTCCTCTGTCCCTCGATGACCTTGAGGGTCAGAATAATCATGGCATGGGCCCGCGGCCTCCCACCGTCCAGTGCGCTCACATAGGACTGTCCTCCTCCGGGTGCCGTCGGCCAGACAGTGTCGGCTGGCGGCCCCCAGGATGAGGGCGTTCTCTGTGGTCGCACCGACCCTCTGGAATGGGTTACCCACCGGGCACCGGACGGTCCCCGACTTTCCGTGCCGACCTGAAGACATGGCTCTTTCAGCAAATTCCCTGATCTGCCGCGAGGTTTTAATTGTCTGGGGATTTTAAATTGGCTTGTTTTAGCACTATTTTCTTGTTATGTTGTTCCTATTCTGTGAGCCGCCCCGAGTCCTACGGGAGAAGGGCGGCATATAAATTTGATGAAATAAAATAAAATAAAATAAAATAAAATAAATAAATAAATAATCCAGCTGTGACCAGTGGCTCGTTTTTTTCATCCGCCGCCTTGGCTCTTTGATCCGCTACGGGGCAGCGCTTCACGTACGACCACAATGCAAGCCCGCAAAATTGATGAGAAATGGATTAAGCGAGCCTCCTCTGATTTTACGACCTTCCTTGGCGCGTTTGTTAAATGGGTCACTGCCATTGTTCAATGAGCCACGACAGTTGTTAAGTGAATCTATCTTCCCCCCCTCCCCCCCATCTTGACGTGGCTCACTTGACTCTGGTTCTGTTCTATTCTATTCTATTCTATTCTATTCTATTCTATTCTATTCTATTCTATTCTATTCTATTCTATTCTATTCTATTCTATTCTATTCTATTCTATTCTATTCTATTCTATTCCATTCCATTCCATTCCATTCCATTCCGAATTCAATTCAATTCAATTCTATTCTATTCTATTCTATTCTATTCTATTCTATTCTATTCTATTCTATTCCATTCCATTCCATTCCATTCCATTCCATTCCATTCTATATCACGTGGTGCTGCAACTTTCCCAAGGGTGAAAAATGGTCCTGAGTCCACGTTTTTTCCAGTGCCGTTGTAAAGCGAAGTGAAGTCGCTAAGTGAAACTGTCGTAAGCCGAGGGCTACCTGTATCAGCCATTTGAAGGGGAGACGCCCACCCCACTCCCAGAGGTAGAGGGCTCTCCTCTGCTGCTTCCACATAAGGAAGGACTGGCCAACCATCAGATGGGGGATCGCAACAGCAATAGCGCTTAGACTTATATACCGCTTTACAGTGGTTTTACAGCCCTCTCTAAGCAGTTTACAAAGTCAGCACATTGCCCCCAACCATCTGGGTCTTCATTTTACTCACTTTGGAAGGATGGAAGGCTGAGTCAACCTTGAGCCTGGTGAGAATCGAACTGCAAAATTGCAGGCAGCCGGCAGGCAGCAGAAGCCGCCTGCCGTACTGCACTCTGACCACTGCGCCACCAATGGTGCAAGCGTGGCCTGGTGCAGGATTAAAACAATGGCCACTCTGGGCATTGGGATTCCTCTCGGTGCTCCCAAGGGTCATTGTGGAATAGGAACTGGGAGGGTGTGTGTGTTGTGGGGTGGGGTGGGGGAAGAAGGGCCTGTGAAGCCCCCCGCTCTTCCTCCCCAGGGCTGGACCAACCCCTCCTCCTCTAAGCCTCTTTTCCTGCTCCCCTCTTCCCTGCAGATCAATTTCAACGAACCCCTCTCGATGCTGCAGAGGCTGACGGAGGACATGGAGTACCACGAGTTGCTGGACAGAGCGGTCAAGTGCGAGAACGCCATCGAGCAGATGTGCTTCGTGGCCGCCTTTTCGGTGTCTTCCTACTCAACCACAGTCCAACGGACCGCCAAGCCCTTCAACCCACTCCTGGGCGAGACCTTCGAACTGGACCGCCTGGAAGAGCTCGGCTTCCGCTCGCTCTGCGAGCAGGTGAGCCCAAGGACCGGCGTGGGCGTGGGGTGGGGGAAAGAGGGCCAGGTGTGTAGGGTTTAGGGTTCAGGCCCCTGGGCTCAGGTGGGGTGGACTCTTGCGTTCTTCTGCACCCATCTGTTCGTGCCCCCCCCCAGCAGATGCTGGGGAGGCGGGAAAGGGGGTTAATCCAAGGATGCTAAATCCACCATCATAGTAGAGCAGCTCTCTGGAGGAGAGAAGGGAAGGAAGAGGGAGTCCGCATGAAACGGAAAAGGTAGGGAAGGGGAGGCAGAGGCTAGGTAATTTTTAGGCCAATCCCCAGGAGACAGTGAGTTCTAGTCCCACCCGAGGCATGAAAAAATACTTGGGTGAGTTTGGGCCAATTACCAGGAGACGGTGACTTCTAGTCCCGCCTTAGACATGAAAGCTAACTGGGTGACTTTGGGCCAATCACCAGGAGATGGTGAGTTCTAGTCCTGTTTTAGGCATGAAAGCTAACTGGGTGACTTTGGGCCAATCACCAGGAGACGGTGAGTTCTAGTCCCGCCTTAGGCATGAAAGCTAACTGGGTGACTTTGGGCCAATCACCAGGAGACGGTGAGTTTTAGTCCCGCCTTAAGCATGAAAGTTAACTGGGTGACTTTGGGCCAATCACCAGGAGACGGTGAGTTCTAGTCCCGCCTTAGGCATGAAAGCTAACTGGGTGACTTTGGGCCAATCACCAGGAGATGGTGAGTTCTAGTCCCGCCTTAGGCATGAAAGCTAACTGGGTGACTTTGGGCCTACTGGGTGACTTTGGGCCAATCACCAGGAGACGGTGAGTTTTAGTCCCGCCTTAAGCATGAAAGCTAACTGGGTGACTTTGGGCCAATCGCCAGGAGAAGGTGAGTTCTAGTCCCACCTTAGGCATGAAAGCTAACTGGGTGACTTTGGGCCAATCACCAGGAGACGGTGAGTTTTAGTCCCGCCTTAAGCATGAAAGCTAACTGGGTGACTTTGGGCCAATCGCCAGGAGAAGGTGAGTTCTAATCTTGTCTAAGCCATGAAAGCTAACTGGGTGACTTTGGGCCAATCACCAGGAGACGGTGAGTTCTAGTCCCACCTTAGGCATGAAAGCTAACTGGGTGACTTTGGGCCAATCACCAGGAGACGGTGAGTTTTAGTCCCGCCTTAAGCATGAAAGCTAACTGGGTGACTTTGGGCCAATCACCAGGAGACGGTGAGTTCTAGTCCCACCTTAGGCATGAAAGCCATCTGAGTGACTTTGGCCCAAACCACCTCACAGGGTTGTTGTTTTTTTTGGAGAAAATAGCAGGAGGAATAGGGGTATGTTCACCCCCAATTGATCCCCTTTTGCGACTTTCTCTCACTTAACAACAGAAATTTGGGGCTCCATTAGAGTCGTAAACCGAGGACTACCCGTCCTGGGATTCTTGTTAATCTTCCCCTCCCAGTCATCTCAATAAAACTTGCTAAAGAGAACTTCGAGAATCTTGCTTCAAGAAAAACCTGCAGTTTTAGGCAGCGGATGCCATCAAGGTGTGTTCCTTCTCCTCCAGGTGAGCCATCACCCCCCAGCAGCTGCTCATCACGTCTACTCCCGGCGAGGCTGGACTCTGTGGCAGGAGATCACCATTGCCAGCAAGTTCCGTGGCAAATACCTTTCCATCATGCCACTGGGTGAGTAAACGGAGTGGTGCGGTGATGGCCTAGAGGCAGCGCTCTCGCCTCACAATCAGGAGGCTGTGAGTTCGATCCTAGGTAGAGGCAAATATTTCTCTCTCTATGGGCACGATGAGAATATCTCTGCTGAACAAAACTCCATACTGGCGACAAGAAAGGCATCCGGCCAGTAAAAACTCAGCTCCATTCAGTTGCCCAAGACTCCACCCCGCAAGGGATTATGGGGTCATTAAAAGAAAATGATGACTGGGTGAGTAAACAGTCTCCTGAAAAAATGGACTTACGATCGGTTTTCACACTGATAAAAAAAACTAAGAAAAACAGAAAAAAATAAAAATGCTTCCGCCCATATCACATCTTTTATCCGTTAGCTAATCATGAAGGCTCATCGTGCAATCCGAATCCGCAAAAGTCCGTTAAGATTTACCCGAGATAACTCCTTTCTCTCTGTATAAAAATTTATATTTATATTTTAACCGTAAAGTTAAAATTTTTCTCCCCTTTCCGTGCAGGCACCATCCATCTCGAATTCCACTCCAGCGGCAATCACTACATCTGGCAAAAAGTCACGTCCACGGTTCACAATATTATTGTGGGGAAACTCTGGATTGACCAGGTAAGGAGGATGAGCCACATTGGTGGTATTCAGCTGGGTTAGACCGGTTCGGGCAAATCTGTAGCAGCCAGGGGTGAAATTCACTTACCTTCCCTACCGGTTCGCAAATGTGTGCTTGCTTTGCCTGCACACGCCGTCATCCACACATACACAAAGCCTCCTGCGCATGGGCAGAGGTTGAAAATCATCGCAAAAATGGGACGTCATGACGTCCGCGCGAGTGGGTAGGGCTTCGCGCAGTCGGCCCTACCGTATCGCACTACCCCAGGCTCTGTACCGTTCTATTTAAGCACGTTTTCGAGGCCGGGCCGCGTGCGTGGAAGGCCCGGCGCATGTGCGGACGGCGCGTGAAGCGAGCACACGCGCGGCAAACCAGTGGTAAAAATAAGTGAAACCCACTTCTGATGGGCCACATCCTGCAGGGTTGCTCCAATCACTCGCCAAATAAAGAGACACAAATGTGGGTTCGTTTGCTTTTTTAAATTTTTGGGAGTGTTGTATTTTAATCTTTTTTTAAAAAAAATAAAAAAGGAGGGAGGGAAGGAAGGAAGGAAGGAAGGAAGGAAGGAAGGAAGGAAGGAAGGAAGGAAGGAAACAAACCGTTTTTCCTGATGCTTGATTCTGTTTTCTGTCAATATGGAAAATTAACCCTTTGGGCAAATTCTCTCTCTTTTTTTTTTTTCTCTTTTTTTTGTCCAGTCCGGTGACATAGAAATCCTCAACCACAAATCAAAAGACAAATGCCAGCTGAAATTCACCCCTTACAGTTACTTCTCCAGAGATATCCCCCGAAAGGTAACCTTCGGATGCACAAAGTCAAATTTGCTTGAAAATGCACCTAGAACGAAACGCCTTGTAACGTTTCTCTTGGATTGGCCTTTCTATGGGTCAGTTAAGCCACGGATCACCAATTCCTGGTCCACAGACTGGCACTGGCCCATGGCATGTCAGAAACCGGGTTGTGCAAACAAGCGAAGCCCAGTGGTGAAATCCAATTTTTTTTTACTACTGGTTCTTTGGGCGTGGCTTGGTGGGTGTGACTTGGTGGGCATGGCAGGGGAAGAAAACTATAAAATCTCCGTTCCCTCCGCACTCCAGGGGAAGGATACTGCAAAATCTCCATTCCCACCCCACTCCAGGGGAAGGATACTGCAAAATCCCATTCCCTCTGCAATCCAGGGGAAGGATACTGCAAAATCCCCATTCCCACCCCACTCCAGGAGAAGGATACTGCAAAATCCCCATTCCCTCCGCACTCCAGGGGAAGGATACTGCAAAATCCCCATTCCCTCCGCACTCTGACAAATCCTCCTTTTTCTGGTCTTCTTTCCCAGGTGACGGGGGTGGTGATGGACGCCGATGGCAACGAGCGATACGTCATGTCCGGCACATGGGACGAGAAGATGGAGTGTTCCAAGATCATAGAAGCCAGCCAGGGAAACTCCATTTCGGAAGGCAAGCTTCCGAAAACGGTCTACCAGACCTTGTCCCCCAAGGTCCTGTGGAAGAAATACCCCCTCCCGTGAGTCCTCCCAACAGGCTTGGGGCTTAAGGGTTGACCAGTTGTGGGGTCAGGCTTTGTGGGGCTGCAGAAAAGGCTCGGATTGTTAAGGTGTCCCAAAGGGACTTTTTCATCCGCCGCTTAAACCGCAACGCAGGGGAGCGCCTGCTGGTGCCACCCACCCCTCTCGCTAAGGCCTCTCCTGGCTCTTCCTTCTCCAGAGAGAACGCCGAAAACATGTACTTCTTCTCCAAACTGGCGCTGACCCTCAACGAGCCGGAAGACGGTGTCGCTCCCACGGACAGCCGCCTGAGGCCCGACCAGAGGCTAATGGAGAACGGCAAATGGGACGAAGCCAACATGGAGAAACAGCGGCTGGAAGAAAAACAACGAGCCGTACGCCGGCACCGGGAAGTCGAAGCAGCTGGAGCGCTGGCAGAAGGTACCGGAAAGATGCTCTTGAGATCAGCAGGTTACAAGGAGGCACCCCTGGGATGTTTACGGACGACATATCCCATCCGTCCCTCATTAGAGCCACGCTGGCTGGGGCAGATGGGAGTTGAATTCCAAAATCTACAGGGGGAATGTCTTCGCACGAGGGAATACGAGGCTGGGGAGGAGGGGGTTGCAGGCTCAGGGTATATAGCTTTATCCGGGTAGTCTTCGACTTAACCAGAGTCCATTCAGTGACTGTTCAAAGTTGCAACGGCACTGAGAAATGTGGCTTAGTTAGGACCGTTTTTCACCCTTTATGACTGTTGTGGCATCATATTGAAAAACAGAGCCGCGTTCCTCAAGCTTTTGGGCTCTGCGGGCTGGTGGGAGAGGAGACGGTTCTGTGTAAGCAGCACACACACATGTGAGTGCATCTCTCTCCTTGCACGTGGGTGCAACTCCGTGCAAGCAGCCCACCGCTTGCCTCCTCCTCGCACTAGTTGGAGTTGCATGCATTTGCGCCCTGACCCGCCACTTCCGCGGCCTGGTTCTGAAAAGGCCGCAGCCCAGCGATTGTGGACTCCTGATTTAGAATGAGGCGATGTTGAAGGGGAGGGGGTCGAAGACCTGGGGCATGCATTATCCTAGGCAGTTGATGTGGCTCTCTGGGCTTTGCCATGTCAACACCAAAAGCAGAGGTGAGCTGCTGGGGGTTCGGGTAAAATCCTAAGATTCTGTGCTGTTCGGAAAACCTCCAAATCCCACTCCTGGCTGGCCCCGCCCACCCCTCCCCTCCCAAGAGTCCCCATGCGGCCCGTTTTGGACGCAGTTAAGGGCACGCACAGAGGCTCGGGGAGGGTGAAAAACAGGCCTACCGGAAGTAGGGTTGCCAGGTCTGCTTCCAAAAAATAGCGGACAAGCGGTGGGGGGGGGTGAGGGGGGGGTTAAGTAGTAAAAAAAAATAAAAAAAATCACAATTAAATTATATATTTTCTTACAAACATTTTAACACGCCATTTTAGGTCAGTCGACACAAGCTACAATACATTTTAAAAAATGTGAACCGTACATAATTTTATAATATATTGTTATTTTAATCTCATTCAATTTTTTCGGAGAATCGAGTTCAATAGATATTCGATCTGTGTCTCATTCTAACTTATGAAAAAAAAAAGACAAAACGTGATTCTCCTGTCCTTATTCTCTTAGACGGTACAGCTTTAGATTACATACCGTTTCGTCATAAAGCTTTTGAATAAAAAAAATGTCCACTATTTTGTGGGAAAAAAAATAGTGAACATAATGTGAAAAAAACGGACTGTCCGCTCAAATAGTGGACACCTGGCAACCCTAACCGGAAGTTCAGGAAGGCCGGAAATGGGCCCATTTTTTTATTTTTATTTTTTTTATTTGATTTATATGCCGCCCTTCTCCGGAGACTCAGGGCGGCTTACAATGCGTTAAGCAATAGCCTTCATACTTTTGTATATTTATACAAAGTCAGCTTATTGCCCCCACAACTGGGTCCTCATTTCACCTACCTTAGAAAGGATGGAAGGCTGAGTCAACCTTGAGCCTTGGCGAGATTCGAACCCTGCAGTAATTGCAGGCAGCTGGTCTTAATAACCAGCTTAATAACAGGGTGCCTTAAACCCCTGTACCACCAAGGCTCCGGAGCCTGGAGAGGCCATTTTGGCCCTCCCAGAGGTTTAAGGAAAGGCTCCGGAGCCCAGAGAGGGCCTTTGTGCAGGAAGCTGACTAGGCCACACCCACCATGGCCACGCCCACCCTGCAACCGGGCAGAGAACCCCTTGCTAGAATTTTTGAAGCCCACCCCTGACCGAAACCTGTCGGGCTGTGCCCCCCTGCTTCCTTTGCAGGCAAGGACTACAGAGGCTACATCCCGCTGTGGTTTGAGAGGAAGGTCGACCCGGTGACGGGGGAGCTGATGTGCGTGTACAAGGGCGGCTACTGGGAGAGCAAGGAGAAGCAGGACTGGAGCCAGTGTCCCAGCATCTTCTGAGCGGGGCTCGTTGGGTGCCGGGCGAAGCCTCCGCAGTCAGCGGCGGGACGAAGCGCCCCTTGGGGTAACTCCCCCCCCCTGCGTCCCCCTCCCCAGCCGCCTGTCGGAGAATCACGCAGAGATTCAAATAAATCCCGAATTGAAAAAAACAAACAAACACACAAAAGCAAAGAAAAACACAAACAAAAAAAAAAAAGAGAGAGAGAGTAAGACGAGGCAAAACCAACCAGGGATTCCAAAAAAAAAAAAGAAAGAAAGAAAGAAAGAAAAAAAGCTATTTTTATGCACTAATAAAATGGCGTATGATTTTTTTAAGTGACTTTTTTAAGCTTACCAATTAGGATTGAGGGTTTTTTTTTTCTCATTAGCCAGGGTTGTTGTTTTTTCTCCTTTACAAAAAACAAATTTAAAAAATAAATGCTGTCTCTGGGGTGGCCAGCCAACTTCTCTTTTGAGGCCTCGGTTTCGCTAGCCCAGGGCTCGTGAGTTCCAAAGATGCGCCTCTTGTATCGGAAACGGTGAGCATTTCAGGACTTCTTTCTCTCCCCCTCCCCCCCGATTTCTCATTTCCACATGGGAATTAACCCTACTTTTAACCTGCAGATAATCCCCATCCTCCCCCAAGTTGCAGGCAGTTCCATATACCGTCTTGGGGGGGGAGGGACCCTCAAAATTCTCTGGGGGCGATGAAATGCCGGAGGCCGGGGGGTGTATTTCTCTGGGTCTTTGGAAACAGCTTATCCCTTTTGAAGTCTGTCCTTCTCCAGGTAGGGAAGTATTCAAACCCTGGCTTTATCCACAGTTGAGCTTTCTTTGAAGCCAATGTATCAGGGGTAAAATGCTACCGGTTCGGACCGGTTCAAGCAAACCGGTAGTAAAAAAAAAATGCTACCGGTTCGGGCAAACCGGTATTTCCGATGATCAGCTGGGCGACGATCAGCTGTGACGCACGATTGATATTAGCTAGAATCGTCGGATTTTCTGCTTTCTAGCTAATCTAAATCACGTGGCACAGCGGATTCCTCTTTCCCTCGCTGTTCTACTTACCTTTGCAAACTCGGAAGGAGACGTATTAAACCCACGGTAGAGAAATATTGTTTACGTTCCCAGGCTGGCTGTGTTTCAAGGAAGGATTTTAAAGGTTTTTTTTTCCCCTCTTGTTTTTCAACATTTGGAGAAAACAGGGAAGGCAGCCACAGCAGAACCGTGCTTCCCTCAGGCCTTCCTTCCGGTGGCTTCTTCCTCTTATTTGCTTCAAAGATCTCAGCCCAGGGAGCGCAGGCGAGGATCCAATCGCTTAGGATTCCCCAATCGGTTGAATCGGGGGCCCGTTTTCGCCTTTCCGGCACTTTGTAAAACTCTGCTGGTTGGTTTGCCCTGTCTTGTGGAGCCAAGTTCCCATCACTAACATGGAATATTTGGATTTAGAGCGGGCACCTAGAGATTAATGCCCCAGCAAGCTTTGGGAAGCTCTGGGCAATTTGCAAACGCAAACGCCATGTATGTTTGAAAGCACATTGGTGCACACACGTGTGCTGGCCAAGTCCCATCATTCGCATGGAATATTTGGATTTAGAGCGGGCACCCTGGAGAGTTGCAGCCTGGGTTAATGCCCAGCCAGTTCTGGATGGCCTTGGGCATAAATTGCCTTTGCAAACTCGGCCGCCCTGTATGTAGAAAGCACATTGGTGCACGCACTCTCTCGTGCGCGCGCACCAAGAACCCTCTTGCCGTTTTAAGATCTTCTTCCTTGGGTGAAGAAGAGAAAACTGGCAAGGGCAAAAGATCCAGCCAAATGCCCTCCTGGGTCCGATCAGCTCAGGGCATCTTGGGGTCACCAGCCTAGCTACCTCCCGTAGCAAACATCCCATTTGCAGCCGGATGAATTGAGATACGTTTCCTCTTGTCTTTCTCCACTGCAGACTTTTGCTCCATCCTCTGCTTGCTCAGAGGAGAAGTCTTGCCGGAATCCCTGCTGGCAGGGGGATTCTGGGGGCTGCAGCCCCAGTTAATCTGGGGGGGCATTGGCTGCTTGCATTGGGATTCTTGGCACCAAATCCAGTGTTCCTCAACCTCAGTGTGGTTAGCCAGGGAATTCTGGGAGTTGAAGTCTTCCCGTCTTAACGTTGTGGATTCCTGCTGTACGGGATCTTATTTCCCGGTTGTTCCCAGCTGATCCTTCCCCAGGTCCGGCCTGCTTAGGGGCTCCCTGAAACATCTGGTGCTTGGAGAAGCCCCCTCCCTTTGACCCCAACAGGACAGGCAACTAAAGGGCCCCCGAGTGCAGAAACAGACCCCTCCCCACTGAGAGTGGCATCCCATCACCGCTCTCTGAGAAGTGGTCCATTTCAGTGGTGAACATTCAATTTTTTTCCCCTACCGGTTCCATGGGCGTGGCTTGGTGGTGGTGGTGGGGTCCTGTGACTTAGTGGGCGTGGCCAACTTGATGTCACTCACACCCACTCAGTCACATGATACCCCCACATCAAGCCACGCCCACAGCACCCGGTAGGTAGGAAAAAATGTCTGTACGAGCACGAGAAGGGCTCATAGTGAACGCTGTGGTAGAGAGAATCCAAATTTTTCTCCCTCCATTCACAGCAGAGCTGCTGTTCCCTTTATGGTCCTCCCCCCCAGCCCCCTCCTTCCCAGGGGTCAAAGGACCTTAAAGGGACAGGCAGCAGCAGCTCCTCTGTGAATGGAGGAAGAAAAATTCAGATTCTCTGCTGCAGCATTTAACATTGGGCGGGCATGGGCAGGGCCAGCTAGGGGTGATTTATACCGGTTCAGCGAACTGATTCAAATTGTCCCTACCGGTTCGCCCAATCCGGCCCGATCTAGTTGAATTTCACCCCTGGTCCATTTATCTTCTGGGGGAATTAAACAAGCAATAATGTTTTTTTTTAAAGGGGTCTTGCCCCCACCTGGCTTCCAGAGTGCTAAAGGCACGGCAGGATCCACTGGCCGAGTCCTCACATACCCCTCCCTATCCTGGAAGACCCATTACACGCTCACACACCTGGTAGCAATACAAATGTAGACCTGTACACACAAACACACCCCTTGTCTATGGAATAACAATAGCGACTGAACATCGGCGTCCTCTCGCCGCTGATGCCAGCGTACCTTTAACCTTTATTTATTTGTTTCTAATTTATATGTATGATATCTATAATATATGTACACAAATATATATATATATATATATATATATATATAAAATTATTTTGTTTAAATTTGTATGGGTGTGTAACTAGAAGAAACGGAGAAATGAAGACGGAGTCCGTCCGTCTGAATCTTTTTATAGTACAAATATGTTTCGACACGTTTCGATCCTTTCAGGGTACTACAACGGCCTCCGTCTACCCCACCCCGTCCCCTCTTTTTGTTTGGGTTTTTTTTTTTTAAGTAAAATTAAATAGCCGGATCGGAAGTACAAGCTGTGCTGCCTCCTACAGAATTCAGGATCCACGCACAAAAAAATGTATGATGGATTATGGCCAAAGGGTGACCGATTGTAGATTTGTTGGGTCTCGTTTGACCCGGAATCAAAAAGACAGAACAGATTTGGTAGGCCAAATTTTCTACAGCAACCGTTTTCGTGTATGGACTTCAACTCCCAGAATTCCAAACTGGGGAATTCTGGGAGTTGAAGTCCACGCCTCCTGTTGAGAAATGCTGTAGTAGAGAAAATTTCAATTTTAAGCTCCCTGACTTGGTGTTCTCCGAATGTGTTGAGTTTCTCGGGGGGTTTCCCGGTCCTGAACGGGAACTCCAGCTGGGATTAATCGGAAGCTCGTAGGCCAACACATCTGGAAAACATCAGCTTGAGGATGGTGTCAGATTCCCGAAGACCTTTATGGAGCTGAGGACGGGAGTTTTTCCAAGCCAGGGTTTGCTTGAAAATCTTTTGTGCATTAGCATGAGTGGAAATGGTGCCAGTGAAGGAATTATCTGGGGAAAGGAAGTTGTCTGGATGGCTTTACCAAGTAGTTCCACCTGCAACAGCAAAAACTGATAAAACAAAAGAAGATTATTGTAAAAGTTTGCATAAATTTATCATTGAGTCGACAAGGATATTCTGGGAAGTTTTTCTCTTTAAAAAAGAGGAAAGGAAGGAAAAGAAATAAATTCCTGGAAGGGGGAAAAGGAAGAATGACGGCACAAAAGGAATTTTCCTGATACGTTTGAACGTTGGGCACGCCAAATGTCTCAGGCAGGGTTTTAATTTCGGGAAGAAATAATTTCTTTAGTTTCCTTAAGGCTGATATGTTTCCTGGTTTTAAAATGCAGACTTGTGGTAGCTGCTCCATCACCGGAGCCTTTTAAAAAGACTCTGGGCAGTCATTTGTCGGGAACGGTCTAAGGCTGTGAGGGCGAACCTATAGCACGCGTGCCACAGGCATAGCCATATCGGTGGGCACACGAGCTCAGCTCCGGCCTGCATGCATGCACCGGCCAACTGATTTTCGGGCCTTCCGGTCCCACCGGAAGTTGGCAAATGGGCCGTTTCCGGCTTCTGGGGTGATGGGGAAGGCTGTTTTTGCCCTCCCCAGATGCCTAGAAAGGCTCTGGAGCCTGGGGAGAGAGAAAAATGGGCCTACCGGGCCATCGCGTGCCAGGAGCGTGGGGAGCGTGGGGGGGAGGGTCATGAGCCCATGTGCGGCTTGGGATTATGGGTATGGGAACACACGTGTGTGACCTTCCCGCACTCTCCCCACTCCTGGCACATGATGGCAAAAAGGTTAGCCATCACTAGTTTAGGGTTTCCTGGACTAGAAGACCTCCAAGGTCCCTTCGAACTGTTATTCCACCTAAGGACAGTTTTTAGTTCAAGGCAGTTTACCAACAAAATAAATTAAAATCACTGGAGGTTTTTTTTTTTTTAAGGAGAGGTCGGACAGCCTTTCGTCCAGATTAGTCCTCTAGGATCTGCCTGCCTGAGCAGGGGGTTGGACTAGAAGACCTCGAAGGTCCCTTTTCCAACTCTGCAGTTCTGTTAACTCTGTTGTTCTGCTCGTCTCTCAGTTTTTATTCTGTATTCCTTAAAAACGACGACTCTCAACCTTTTTTTTTTAACCCAGTAATGTTTTTTCAACCTTGGTAATTTTATAAGACGTTTGGACTTCAGCGCCCGACGTTGGCTAGGGAATTCTGGGAGTTGAAGCCCCCCCCTAATCATAAAGTTGTCGAAGTTGAGAAACTACAGGGTTAACCAATTTGTCCAGAGGTTATTATGGGATAGGAAAGCATACATTGCAGAAACATGGATTTGGTCATTGTTGTCTTCAGGTGTCTGTTCTGTGTCCAGCGAGGGATTTTTATTTTTTTATTTTTTATTTTTTTGCAACGGCTCTCAATAGACAATGCAGCATGTCCAGGAGCAGGGACATGCATGGGACTTCCAAAGCAATTCAAGCCACGTTGCAAGGATCTACTCTTCCGCAGGTTCACCTGTGTATCTCCAGCATCCCCTCCACAAATCTTCCAAAAACCGGAGCCACAAACTGTAGCATATTTTTTTTTCCTTCCTGATTTTATATTGTAAAAATCTTGAGCTGATGTAATGTTTTCCTGTCTCTTTTCTCTCGGTTCAGCTTTAATTGTGTTAACAATAAAAGATACAGGGCTCTCTGGCTTGTCTTGTCTTTTTCAAGGCCTGTTTCCGTGGAAGTGGGGTACGTGAGAAAGGGCGCAAGAAATAGCTTTAATGCCTTACTGGATGATAGGTATTACTCGCTCACTTCTTAGCTTTTTTTAACATTGGAATCATAATCCATCCCTTGCTGGGTGGAATCTGGGCAACTGAATGGAGCTAGCAGAGTGTTTGAATGGCCGGATGCCTTCCTGTCGCCAGTACTGAGTTTTGTTCGGCAGATATATTCTCATTGTGCCCAGAGAGAGAAATATCTGCCTCTACCTAGGATTGAACTCACAGCCTCCTGATTGTGAGGTGAGAGCTCCACCTCTAGGCCACTGCACCAGGGGTGGGTTCTACTTACCTTTACTACCGGTTTGCAACAGGGCCGCGCACACGTACTTGCTTCACTCGTGTGTGCACGCTCTCTTCTGCACATGTGCAGAAGCATTTTTATGACATCGGGGTCAGTGGATGGAGCCTCCCTCCAGTTTTACTACCAGTTCTATAGAACCGGTGCGAACCGGAGGAACCCACCACTCCCTTCTTTAACACTGGAATGTCAGGGGTGAAATTTTGCTCATCCAGTCTCAAGTGTTGTAAGGTAAGAAAAAAATCTAATTTAAGGCCTGCAATTCTCCATCAGCATTCCAGGTTCACACAATACACAAAAACCAGGTTTAAGGACACATTTGAGAGATGCACCCAAACTCCTATATAATAGCCAACACTCCAGAAGATGAGACTCAAGATTTCGGGGCAGAACAATGGGCTCGGCTCAGGCAGAACCATAAAAAAGTTGTTTTTTAAAAGCGAAAGGATGGATGGATGGATACAGAAGATAGATAGATAGATAGATAGATAGATAGATAGATAGATAGATGATATATAGATAGATAAGATAGATAAGACATGATAGAGAAAGATGATAAAGAGATGATAGATGATAAATGATAAAGAGAGATAGATTAGATAAGATAGATAAGACATGATAGAGAAAGATGAAAGATGATAGATAGGATAGATGATAGAGAAAGATGATTGATAGATAAGAGATGGAGAAAGATGGATGGAGAGAGACAGGATAGATGATAGAGAAAGATGATAAAGAGACATGATAGATGATAAATGATAAGAGATAAAGAGATAGATGATAGATAGATAGAGACAGATGATAGATTATAAATGATAGAAATGAGAAATGAGAAAGAGAAAGGTAAAGAGAGATGATAGATGATGATAGATTTAGCTAGATATACAATAGATGATAAAGAGAGACAGATGATAGATGATAAAATAGAGATAGAGAGGTAAAGAGACAGATATAGATGATGATAGATATAGCTAGATATACAATAGATAAGGATAATAGATGATAGATAGATAGATAGATGATAAATGATAGAGATAAAGAGAGAGGTAAAGAGACAGATGATAGATGATGATAGATAGATGTAGCTAGATATACAATAGATGATAAAGATAATAGATGATAGATAGATAGAGACAGATGATAGATGATAAATGATAGAGATGATAAAGACATGACAGATGATAGATAAATGATAAATGAGATAAGGGATAAAGAGACATGATAAATGATAGAGGTAGAGAGAGCTAGACGATAGATAGATAGATCGATCGATAGATCAATAGATAGATCAATAGATAGATCGATGGATGGATAATAAGATAGAAGATAGATGATAAGATAGACAGACAATAGATAATAGAGAAGATAGATAGATAGATAGATAGATAGATAGATAATGAATTCCTGTTTGCTGAATGCAAAATTCCTCACTCCACGATTTTTGCTTCCTTCAAGAATACCCCAAGAGAATATTTGCTCTCTCATCCTTCCAACTTTCCGGGCTGTTTCTTCGAGCGTCCAGCCTTGGGGAGGGGAGGGGGGTGGGGGGGGCTGCAAAGACCGCTCTCCCCCCCCCCCCAGCAGTCCCACATTGCTTCCCGCGGTTCTTCTTCCAGGAGTCCGCCGTGTGGCGTTCCTAGGCAACGGATGAGCCTCTCCGCCAATGGGAAGGTCGGAGCTGCTCCGCGTTCCAAGGTAGCTAGGCAACCCCGGTCCGGGACGTTCCACGGTTGTTAACGAAGTTGTTTTTTTTTTTTTTTTTTTCCCCCCCCGGGCAAAGCGATGCGCTGCGCGGGTCTTGCAAGCAAGAAGGTGAGTCGTCTCGATTCTTTGCTGGGCATTTTTGGGAAATATTTGTTGCGAGTCATTTCCCCACTTGCGTTTCTGTCCCTTCCATCTTAAAAGAAAAGTTGCCCAGCTCAAGAGAATCGGGATCCATTCGCACGTGCGCTGCTAATACCCGTGTGCAGTTCTGGGGAAGGGGAGGAGAGGGGGGGGGAGATCGGCCAGGATACGAAGGAAGTTGGGTCCATACTCCAGCCGCAATTGAAGGGCAATTTTATTTATTTATTTAATTTTATTTTGATTTGATTTGATTTTGATTTGATTTATATGCCGCCCTTCTCCGGAGACAGACAGAGGTTTCTCAATTTGCTTCCTTCTCCTTGCAGATCCAGGCAAGACAAACGCAGGTGGGGACAGAGACGTGTCCTCTCAGGAGATGGACTGCAGAGGAGATGGACTTCTACACCTCCTTGACTCCAAGGAGGCCCCGAGCAGATCAGAGTCCATTTGCACCGAAGACTTGGCCGCCGAGTTCCACAAAGGTCTGGTGGATTTGCTGCTGAGCTCCGATGAGGATGAGGCACCTTCTGGTCTCGCGTCAGGTCCCAAAGATGCGAGGCCAACCACATCCAGTGTCACCGTCTTGTCCAAGATGGCTGTTCCTGGTCCAACTTTCAGATCTCTGCACCCTGCTTCGGATCCTCACAGATTGGACTCGGCAAGCAAGCAGGTGCCAGCAGAAGCGTCCAAGGAGAAACGGAGCCAAGAATTGTCTCCTCGTTCCAGAGAAGGTCCACTCCAGAGTCTTAGTCAACATGGAGTCAAGAACATCGTGTCTCTAGGAGAAAAAAGGTCTGTCAAGAGCTCCAGTGGAACCGATATAGGAAGAGGAGACCAGCTGTGGAAGAGGAATCACACCAGGCTCCAGAGCTCAAGAGAAGAAGAGGAGCTCTCCAGGAAAAATGGGTTCCTGGAATTAGGAGGAAAAGGACTAGAGCGATCTTCTGAACCGAGACAGAACATCACTAGAAGCTCAAAGCACCAGTTGGTCGTTGGAGATGCTCTGCCGTCCTGGCAAAGGACCAGAAGAACCGCATCAAAAATTAGAGTCCCACCGAGGAGAGCAGAAGTCAGCCACCCTGAGAAGACCTCATCGGACCACCCAGGAGGAGGCGAGCCCCTTGGAGGATGCTGCAGAAATCACTTGCTACCTCTTGATGGAGAAGATCAAGGGATCCTCCTGCTTCGCTCTCTCTATCCTCCAAAAGCCAAATTCCTTGGTGGAAAGGAGAGGCTGTCTCCGTCCGAACTGGGAACGGATCCTGGAATCATTTGTGGTCCAAGAGATGCTCGGAAGACTCCAGGGTTGGCCAGAAGACTCAGGGAAGCCTGGGCTGTTGCTTTGAGCACTGAAGTCCATGGTGAAATTCCAGAGAGGGGAGAAAGTGAGTTGGTTAAGATATCATACCAATAGAAGATAATTTCTGTAGCTGAGGGTTGGACGGTGGACTCCTTGGGGCTCGCTGAGTGGTTTGTTTACAGACGTTTCATTACCCAGCCAGGTAACATCATCAGTGTGAGTCCATGTGGGGTTTGCCCTCTATTTAGATAGGGTAGCTTGCCTTCCTTGTGTTGGTGTGGGTTTTCTCCTTGCTAGTTCATTGATTTGGATTGCTTTCTGCTTGATCGTTTGTCTGGTGTTAATCCCTGCTTATCTGAGTGTTGGCTTCTGGAGAAGATGTGTTCTGAAATCATTTTGGATTTTTCTCTCTGCTTTGGAGGGTCTTCCCTCCATTCTTTTTCTCAAGGGCGGTTCTTGGGTTGGGAACTGGTGGGAACGTTTCTCTCTTTCTGGAAATATGGATTAAATCAGGTCTCTTTTCCCCAACAGCTGATGGCCACAATGTGAAGAAGAAGCCCCGGCTGCCACCAAGGGATCCATGGAGGTGAGTGTCCTTGGGCAAAGGGAAAAGCAGAGACCATGGAAGCAGCTGAGGCCTAAGAGAAAGACTTGGAGACCCCACTAGCCCCGTGATGGCATCTGTGTGGGCACATGCACCATCACCAGCTGCTTTTCTGGTTTCCAATGTGCCCATGGCACCACCAGCTGGTCTTTGTAGGTGCTGGAGCTCTGGAAAACGGCCCATAAAACAGACATAATTGGATTCCTCCTTAGTTCTAGGTTGCTTCTCTCCTCGATTAGTTTCCATCCGTTGCTTCTTGTCCTGCCTTCAGGGGCTTTGGAGAAGAGCTTTGTTTGTCTTACCTGAGACAATGTCATCATGCCGTACCAATGTGTGATGCTTTTTTTTAAGGTCCTCGAGTTCCAGCGTCTCCGATGCAGATGGAGAGGGGTTTGCACAGCTGATCAGCCAAAGCAGGAGGACTTCTGGCAACTTCAGGAGGTGGGCTCCCAACTGGAAGGAAGCCACGGCAGGAAACTACAAACTAAACCAGGTCTACTCAGGACACCCTGGCAGTGGGAGGAAGGGGTATTTCGAGAATCCCAGAGTTAGACTCAATGTGGAGCTAACTGGTTGTCTTCTCCTTCTCCTTCTCCTTCTCCTTCTCCTTCTCCTTCCCCTTCTCCTCCTTCCCCTTCCCCTTCCCCTTCCCCTTCCTCTCGTCCTTCTCCTTCTCCTTCTCCTCCCCCTCCTCCTCCTTCTTCTCCTCCTTCTCCTCCTCCTCCTCCTCTTCTTCCTTCTCCTCCTGCTTCTTCTTCCTCATCCCCCTCCTTCTCCTTTTCCTTCCTCCTCCTCCTCCTCCTCCTCCTCCTCCTCCTCCTCCTCCTCCTCCTCCTCCTTCTTCTCCTCCTTCTCCTTCTCCTCCTCCTCCTCTTCCTCCTCCTCCTTCTGCTCCAAAAACCTACTCCAACTCCTCCTCCTCCTCTTCTTTCTCCTCCCAGCATGTGGCTCTGGAGCTGGAAAATTTTCAGGTAGCCCTGAAGGAGCGCCAGGAGCTGGCAAGGAAACTGGAGTTGCAAATGGAAGAACATCAGGATAAAGTGGAGAAGGCCAGGTATCAATCAGTCGGTCCTTATTACAAGTATGGAAAATGAAGAGGGCAACCCTGAGGCCAATATTTGAGGTCCATGGCTAAAACGACAAGGTAGTAAACATGGCGTACTTCCGAAGCCTTCTATCCTTCCGAGGTCAGTAAATGAGGACCTAGCAACAAGCTGATCCTGTAAACTGCTTAGTGAAAGCTGTAAAGCACTGTGAAGCGGTATATAAGTCTAAGTGCTATTGCTAAAAGGAGGCTAAAAGATACAAAGAACCGTTGCAGGAATTGGGTATGGCTAGTCTAGTGAAAAGAAGGATTAAGAGAGATTCGATAGCAGCCTTCCAATATCTCAGGGGTTGCCCCAAAGAAGAGGGGGTCAAGCTATTCTCCAAAGCACCTGAAAGCAGGACGAGAAAAAAAGGATGGAAACTAACCAAGGAGAGAAGCAACCTAGAACTAAGGAGAAGTTTCCTGACAATTAGAACAATTAATCAGTGGAACTCCTTGCCACCAGAAGTTGTGAATGCTCCATCACTGAAGGCTTTTAAGAACAGATTTGTCCAAAATGATGTAGAGTCTCCTGCTTGAACAAGGGTTGGACTAGAAGACCTCCGAGGTCCCTTCCAACCCTTGTTCTGTTACGTCCTTCTTTCCTGCTGCAGGGCTGATCTGGTACTGCTGGAATATAAGCGGGAGATCTGCCTGAAGGAAGTCGTGGAACTGGAGCAAGAGCTCAGCGTCCTCAGGCGGCAGGGCAGGCAGTACGGGGCCCTGCAGGTAGAGGTGAGGAAGGATGCACACCTGTGGGGGGGAGAAAGTTTCTCTCTTTCCTTCAGCCAGTTTTCCCTTCCTCCGGCCGCTATCGTTAATAGAGGAGTTAATCTAGTCTGGATTGTTTTAATTGGAAAGCCAATTACATCAATCAGGAGAGGAGACTGTCCTGTTTTACGAAACCTCCAGAGATGGAAAACCCACCATGTCTTGAAGCCAGAAGCTAACAAATCGCAGTCGTTCACCCTGTTTTGATTTACTTAGGATCAATTTTGACATCTACTTTTCTGTAAACAAAAATGTTGGTTGGTGTTGTGGCCCGCCAGCGGCCAGCAGAGCTGGCAGTAGATTCAGACAGTGAGGAGGTTGGGGAGGAACATGGGCCAGTCCTGGAGTCTGGGGAAGGCTCTGATGAGGGCTCTGCGTCGGAGGCAGAGAGGGGGCCAGGGCCGTCTGGCAGTTATCAGCTGCCTTCGGAGTCAGAAATCAGTGAGGGAGAAGAACAGCTGGAGCCTGTTCCCAGTATGTGCATGCACAGAGCTGCCAGGAGAAGGGAACAGCTAAAGAACAAGGGTCGACTCAGGAGTAAAGCCACACGCAGGCGATGAATGGCCCCTCCCAGAGGGAATAAAAGAGGAGCGAAAGGGGAATGCAGTTTGCAGGAGACAATTAGTTTGCTTAATTGGTTCGTGACTCTCCGAGATTCCTTGCCAAGTTTTGAAGATATCAGCCTGGAAGCTCTCCAACCCAGATAAGGTCTGCGACTGTAAATTCTCCCTTGAAAGACTTTGCTGGATGTGAATGAGAAGAATTCACAGTCACTTAATAAAAAGGGTTTTTTTTTGTCGGGACGAGGAGTCTGCTTCGTGGTTTGGGGAAGCCTAGATCAGAACACTTGGGGAGGAGAACGGACATTCTCTCCTCTCCAAGCTCAGCATTTCCAATTATTTTTTTCAAGCTTTCCTATCGCCAGATCTTTCTGTCCACATCAGGTGTCCCGTCTGGTCAGTGAGCGAGAAGAGCTGAGGGACCAAGTGAGCTGCTTAGAAGACCAGCTGTCTTCTCTGAAGCTCCAGCTGAAGAGTTCTAGAGCCAAGTTGTCCTCCATGGAGGAAATGGCCAGTGAGAAGACCAAGCTGTTTCAGGAGGTAAGGAGACCCCCACTGGAGATGCTCGTAGTTCAAATACCGTGTCTGGTTGGAAGTTGGAAACTCAACAACCATCCAAGATGCTAAACATAAATTTCAGACACGGGGAGGGAACATTGATTGGTTTTTGAGAAATGAGAGACTATGACACAACGACATATTGATCTCAAACCTGAATTATTCTTGTTGGGAATTTTACCAGAAACTTACAGTAAAGAAAATGTATATTTGATTATTCATGCAATAATGGCAGCGAGAATGGTATTCGCACAAAACTGGAAAAGTGAAGAGATCCCTAAGGATGAAAATGTGATTAAGAAAATATTAGAATGTGCAGAAATGAATAGATTAACGCTTGCAATTAAAGGAAAGGAAGAATCTGACTATTATAGCATATGAGTTTAGTTTAGTTTATTTGATTTGTATACCGCCCTACTCCCGAAGGAGTAGGAGAGTTGTTTTATCTATGGTTAGAGGATAAATATGAAAATTTACAATCTACAATCTACCCCCAGAGATACGAGTGATCTCCGACCTCCGGACTTTTCGTCAGGCCCTAAAAACTTACTTGTTTCAGTTAGCCGGTCTGTCTTGATTTTATAGCTGGTTTTAAAATTTTAATACGGATTTTATATTGACAATTTTTAAATTACGGGCCAAATTTATGTAATTATTTTAAATCTATTTTTAATTGTAATGTTATGTATAAATGTTTTTATTTTGGCTGTTCACCGCCCTGAGTCCGAAAGGAGAAGGGCGGTATAGAAGTTCGATTAATTAATTAATAAATAAATAAATAAATAAATAAATAAATAAATAAAATTAGAAATAAGGAGCGTGTCTTGCCATGCCCACCCCCGCCTCACCCCTCTCCTCCCAGCCACTCCTCGCCTCGCCAACCGGCTGCTCATCCAGCTGGGCGGCGAGGCGAGCGGCTGGGCATGAAAAGGAGTGGCTGGGAAAGGAGGGGCGAGGGCGGGTATGGTGAGGAGGCCAGGCAAGGCAAGGCAGGGCGCTCCTCGATGTGAGCGACATAGAGTTGGCCACGCCCACCCAATTTTATGATCACCCAGCCATGCCTACCCAGCCGGTCATTAGGGCAGAGAACCGGTTGTTAAATTCTTCGAATCCCAACCACTGTTTGCAGGCTGTGCTGTCCAAAAAGGATCTGGAAATTGCCAGGATGCATGAGACCCTCTCAAGCTTGGCGGCGGAAAAGGAAGCCCTGGATGACATCGTCAGGAGCCTGAAAGAGGAAAACCAGCAACAGCTGAAGCAGCTTCAACAGGAGGCATTCCGGGAAAAGGTTCTATTTATTTATTATTTTATTTTATTTTATTTTATTTTATTTTATTTTATTTTATTTTATTTTATTTTATTTTATTTTATTTTATTTTATTTTATTTTATTTTATTTTATTATTTTATTTTATTTTATTTTATTTTATTTTATTTTATTTTATTTTATTTTATTTTATTTTATTATTATTTTATTTTATTTTATTTTATTTTATTTTATTTTATTTTATTTTATTTTATTTTATTAAATTTCTATACCGCCCTTCTCCCGAAGGACTCAGGGCGGTGAACAGCCACAAGATAAAACGCATAAATACAAAAATATAAAATAGATTTAAAAACGAGTTAAATAATTTGGCTGAATTTAAAATACCCCATAATTGAAAACAAATTAAAATTTACATTTAAAAGGGGAGAAGATTTATCCTTCTCTTGGCAATATATATATTTATTCTTCCTTAGCAATGCTGGGTTTTCTTTTCTTTTTTTTTTAATTTGATTTATATGCGGCCCTTCTCCGGAGACTCAGGGCGGCTTACAATGCGTTAAGCAATAGCAGTGGGTTTGGACTAGACCTCCGGGGTCCCTTCGAACTCCGCTATTCTATGTTCTATGTTCAGCTGCGAATGGGTTAAGTAATATCTCCCACCCACCCACCCCACTGTCTTCTTGCAAGGAGAAAGGGCTCTGCAAACTAAGAGAAGAGATGGCGCTGCAGGAGAAGCAAGCTTTACAAGAGGTAATCCGAGTGGCATCTCGAATCCTCTGGGAATCACGTGAGAGATTGTGGGAGAGGCTGGGAAAGGGATGGGAGCCCAAGAGGAGATCGGCCATCAAGAGACAGCAGGGAGGTGGTTGGCGGCTTATTTCATAAAGATTGGCCGAGCCTGTTTTCATTGTTTTAATTAAAGCCTTAGTAAGGCCACACAGGGATGCGGTGTCTCAGTGGCTAAGATGCTGAGCTTGTCGATCGAAAGGCCGGCAGTTCAGCGGTTTGAATCCCGAGTGCCGCGTAACGGGGTGAGCTCCCGTGACTTGTCCCAGCTTCTGCCAACCTAGCAGTTCGAAAGCAGGTAAAAAATGCAAGTAGAAAAATAGGGACCACCTTTGGTGGGAAGGTAACAACATTTCCCTACGCCTTTGGCGTTGAGTCATGCCGGCCACATGACCACGGAGACGTCCTCGGACAGCGCTGGTTCTTCGGCTTTGAAACAGAGATGAGCACCGCCCTCTAGAGTCGGAAACGACTAGCACATAATGTGCGAGGGGAACCTTTACCTTTACCTTGAGGCCACACCTAGAGTCCTGCGTCCAGTGTTGGTCACTACACTACGTATTAAAAAGAGGTGGAGACTCTAGAAAGAGTGCAGAGAAGAGCAACAAGAATGATGAGGGGACTGGAGGCTAAAACATACAATGAATGGTTGCAGGAACTGGGCATGGCTGGTCTAGTGAAGAGAAGGACCAGGGAAGACAGGATAGCATCTTTCAATATTTGAGGGGCTGCCACAGAGAGGAGGAGGGTCAACCTGTTTTCCAAGGCACCTGAAGGCCAGAGAAGGAATAATGGCTGGAAAGTGATCAAGAAGAGATTCAACCTGGAAATAAGGAGGAATTATCTGACAGTGAGAACAATTAACCAATTTCCTTCAGAGTTGTGGGAGCTTCATCACTGGAGGCTTTCAAGAAGAGACTGGATGGCCATCTATCAGAAATGGTGTAGTGTCTCCTCTTGGGTGTGGAGGTTGGACTAAATGACCTACAAGGTCCCTTCCAACTCTGGTAATCCGTTAATCGCTTCTCATTCTCTTTCTCAGTGTGCTGAGAGCTCAGAAGTAGCGAAGGCCAACGCTCTTCAGGAACAAGCTGTCACCTTCCAGAAGGAAATTGAAGGTCTACAAAAGATCCTAAAGGTAATTAAAGGTAGTCCTCGACTTACGACCACAATGGCACCCAGCATTTCCGTTGATAAGCGAGACAGCTGTTGAGAAAGTTTTGCCCCATTTTTTTACAACCTTCCTCGCCCCGGTTTACAACCTTCCTCACCCCGGTTGTTAAAACGAATCCTGCAGTGGTTCAACTAGCAACACGGTTGTTAAGTGAATCTGGCTTTCCCCCTAGAAGGTTGTAAAAGGGGATCACGTGATCCCAGGAGGCTGCCACCGTCATAAATATGAGTCCGTGGCCGAGCGACTGGATTTTGATCACGTGACCAGGGGGAGGCTGCAACGGTTGTTAAGTGTGAAAAGAACGGTCATAAAGTCACTTTTTTCAGTGCCGTCGCAACTTTGAACGGTCACTAAACGAACTGTTGTAAATTGAGGACGATCAGTATTGTGGGAGCCCAGCCCTTCTCTTAGCAACTTAACGTGTCAACCTGAACTAGTTCAGCGAAGCATGTTAGGTGAAGGCAGCGATTAGGTTTTCGTAACCTGGGTTGAGCGTGTTGTATGAATCCAGCCAGGATAATATTATTATGTCTTTTTTCTCCTTTCCATCCCAGGAGCGAGAGGCAGAAGCCATCCAGCAGATGGAAGCTATGCAGAAGCAGGCAGCGGCCCTGAAGGTGGAAGCCAAAGAGATGGTAGGTTGGGTCCTTCCTGGACCGAGTTTCCTGCTTTCGTCCTAATCATTAGCACCTTGGTCACACGGTCGCGCGGTGGAGGGCGAGGGAGGTGTTGGCTCAGTGGCTAAGTGTTGTGGCCCCGCCCTCTGAGCCTGTCCCATCGGAGGAAGAAAGCTCCGAGCATGAGGAAGAGGAGTCAGCCAGGCCTCCCTCTCCAGGCCTCTCCCCTCTGGCATTGTCTCAGGTGCCGGCCGAGGGAGAGGAGATTAGCAGGGAGACAGGTGGCTCGGATGAGAGCGAGGGAGAGACATCATTCCTGGACGCACGCCTCCGAAGGCGTGATAAACGATTGCAGCAGCTTAGGAGGCGTGCTAGGGATTAGAACTGAGTCACTGGACCACACCCCAGAGACTATATAATAGAGGGTGGTGGTCAGTGATCCTTGTGATGAACAAAACTAACCTTGAATAGTCACTAAAGCCTCGTTCGGAACTGCTGAGAGAAACATTTATTGTTGTCGGACATTTGGAAGCTGAGTATTTATCTTTCTGTTTTTCGGTGAAAATAAAGGCACTTGGCAGACGGTGTGTCTATCGCTGCCAAGTTGGAGATAAAGAAACTGGATGTGTTCCAAAGTGTTTCCTTAACCCTCGGCTGGCTGTGTTTGTGTGTGTGTGTGGACGGGGACAGATCACTAAGAGGCTGAGCTTGTCCATCGAAAGGTCGGCAGTTCAGCGGTTCGAGTCCCGAGTGCCGCGTAATGGGGTGAGCTCCCGTTCCTTGTCCCAGCTTCTGCCAACCTAGCAGTTCGAAAGCAGGTAAAAAATGCAAGTAGAAAAATAGGGACCACCTTTGGTGGGAAGGGAACAGCGTTCCGTGCACCTTTGGCATTGAGTCACGCCGGCCACATGACCACGGAGATGCCTTTGGACAGCGCTGGCTCTTCGGCTTTGAAACAGAGATGAGCACCCCCCCTAGAGTCGGGAATGACTAGCGCATATGTGCGAGGGGAACCTTTAACTTTACCTTACACAGAATCGTAGCGTGAGAGGGAGCTTGGAGATGATTTAGTTCAATCTCTGTCTCTGCCGGTGTCCACTGTCTTTGAATCAGAATAGAGCGGGAAGGGACCTTGGAGGTCTTCTAGTCCAACCCTCTTCTCAAGCAGGAAACCCTATACTACTATATATAGTACAATGTACTAAAATAAATACGTATATGTGTATATAGAGTGTGTGTGTGTATTTATAATGTGATATATAATATGCAATTATCATTATTATTCCTCTGCTCGAGTTGTCAATCACACCCGGAAGTGTTGATGTTTTTTGTGCTGGCTGGGGAATTCTGGGAGTTGAAGTCCACCGATCTTAATGACACCAAGGCTGAAAAACTGTTCAGTCCATCCTGGGCCCCAACCTGATGCTGTTGATTCGTTGTGTGTCCATCTCAGGTGCAGAATGTGTTGCTCCAAGAGCAGAAAAAATGGGAAGCCAACGCCCAGGCGGCCCTCCAGATGCAGCGGGAAGTCCTGGGGGAACAGGACCGGAAGAGGCGGGTGGATCTCCAGAGAGCCCTGGAGAAAGAAAGGAAACTCAACGGTGCTTTGCAGAATGAAGCGGCTGACCTCCGTCAGGTGAGCATCTCTGGGCTGAGCCAGGCCACCAGGTTGGGTGGCATCAGGGGTGGGTCCAGCGGTGAAATGCACTTACCTTCGCTCCCGGTTCGGGAGTATGAGTGTGTGTGCCTCTTCTGCGCATGCACAGAAAGTCAAAAATGGGATGTAATGACGTCCCAGCAGGTGGGCGGAGCCTCCCACTGCCGCCACTACCAGTTCGCATGAGCCAGATAGATTCGGCCGGATTTCACCACTGAGTGGGATTCAGCCGGTTTGGACCAGTTCGGGCAAATTGGTAGCTCTGACGATCAGTTGGGCCCGCCCGCCTGCCCCTGCACTATACCAAGCTATATTTCCTTTGTTTGAAGCCCAGCTGATGGGCATGGCAGAGCGGATTGCCGTGCCTCAGCTGTTTTACTCACCAGGGCTGCCGTAGAAGGTAAGTTTTAGAGCTGTTTTCAAACCCACTGTGCGTGCCTGGTGCCAACTGGTTGTTACACCGGTTGAATCCCACCACTGGATGGCATTGAGTACCAACCATCTTTGGATCAGGAGGGTTAGCCCTGCAGTGTTGCCTCCTGGGTAGAAGAGGGTCATGCCACTCAGGAAGAGGCGGCCTGAACGACTCCATTCATAAAAGAGTGCTGGGAGTTTGGAGTTACTTATTTGGGATCGTAGCCCTTCTTAACTCTTCCACCTTCGTGGTCGAATCTCCAACTAGAGTAGCGGGTGGAGTAAAGAGGCTGGCGAGCTTGGAATCCCTACAGAGGAGGAAGAGACAGTGGCCAGATCCTCTGTAAGATCCTTGAAGCCTTTGTCCATTTGTTCCCAAGAGAGTGTAGTTAGTATCCGGGAACATTCTTGTAAATAGGCAAGCAGCAATGAAGACAGTACTCTGGTCAGCTTACGGTGTCGTTCCGGTTCCTTGATGGTCGTTGATGTGGACCATTGAGTGGTGGGTGGGTGTGAGGAGGTCTACAGTCATGGTTGACTGAATTTGGTGGAGAACCAGGCAGCTCCCCCTCCCCCAACCCCTTGGCTCTTTGGGGTAGTCAACCCAAAGAGGAATATCAAGGCAGGAGTGAGAAAAGCCCATTGGGGCATTTTGTGTTTCAGAAGATCGAAGGCTTGGAGAACCAGACCCGTTTGTTGGAAGAGGAGAAACAAGCCAGCCTGGAAGAACTCCAGGTTGAGCTACGGAAGGAAAAGGACGAAGCTCTCCAGAGGTTGCGAGAAGAGCTGGAGCAGGTGAGACAACAACCCACCTACCCACCCACAGGAAGAAGTTCTAAAGCTATAAAACAATCGATAACAATTTTAAAAATCCAGAAAATACATATGTACAGCAGCTGAGATAATTAATCAACTAACAGTAAAGCCAAGTTGCCAGGGCCCTTAACACAGAGTTGCCACAAGGAAGAAGAAGGGACAGGGAGGGGGGAAAATAGATAAGCTGGGGGGATTTGTAATCAAAACAAAAAAGTTATCCTGTGGGAACCAAGATCATTCCAACAGGTGGCCAGGGAGAAGAGGAGTTGGAGTAACCAAGCAACCAGCCAGCTCCTCTATTGGACAATGTGACTGATGACTTGGGGAAAGGGGGAACTTTAATCGAGTGAAAACGGCGGGAACTTTCAGAGTCGGTTTTCACCAGTTGTGCCGATATGAGGTAATAAAGTGTTCTTTTGAGAAATCTACCTGCCTCAAGCAGAGTCCTGCTTTTTATTGGAACACTGACACCCACCTTCTTCCTCCTGTTTGAATGACAAGGTGAAGGTAACCAATCAGGTAACCCGATCCCAAGCCAGGGAGGGCTTTAAAGGTGACACCCAGCGTCACCTCTGTTGCAGCAGTGAGAAACCCGTTTGCTGAGCTTCTCTGATTCCTGAAACAGGTTCTTGGGTGGGTGGATGTTTCTTCTTCCCCCAGGAAAGGATGCAAGAAAGAGAAGAAATGAGAACGAAGCTACAACAGATGGAAGAAGGAAGAGAACACCTACAAGCGGAATGCAACCGGATGTCCCTCCGGGAACGGGAAGCTCAAGCCCAGGCTGACCGGATGGATCACTTTTGGGCCACTCAGATCACCTTAGCATGTCAGCAGCTGAAGGAGCTCCTTCCTGAGAAGGAAACCCTGCCGCCTCACCTGTTGTGCAGGTAGAATAGCGGAGTTTTCTTTTTCTGGGGTGTTTTAAGAATGGCCTGCTCCCGAGTTGCCATAGGCAAGGGGGATGGGAAAACGAGCCTTGCAGCCGCAGCGAGGGAATCTCAGTTCAGTCAAAACGAAAGCACATTCCAGCCACCTCTCTTCAAGGCCATCTCCGTAGTTACCCACAGTGGCCGGAGGGGAGTGATCTCTACAACTCGCGAAATTACTTTGTTGGAGAATGTGACTGTTGACACAACTTGGGGGCAGGGGGGAAACAGAGTCAGAGCCGGGACGTAAATTAAGTGGGGGTCAGAGTTGGCTTCATTTGGTCCATGCTGACATGAAGTTCCTAATAAATAACTGGATTTCTTTTGAAGCTTGGCTCAAGGCTTATAATTTAATCAAGGCATCGGTAGAAACCCTGACATCTGATTTCTGTGACTTCTTAATTCTGATAAGAAAATAGGGGTGAAATATTAATGAGGAACGGGAAATTAATCAGGCGCGATTCTTTCTCTGTTCCTTGCTAATGTTTCACCCCTGTTTTCTCTCATGTTGGGACATCAGACGGTTCCTGGGAACTTGTAAAGCTGCCCTTTTCATTTACCAACTATTTTTAGCTGCCTCTTCACACCTTCTGGCCATGACCTGTCAGGAGGATGTCATGCGTACGTCAAATCAAATCAAATCTCTTTATTATGGCCTTTGACCAGCCTTTACAATAAAAAAAGAATCCAGTTTAAAAAAAAGAGATAGTTTAAAAGAACAATTTGTTATGGGAAAAAGGGTGGGGGGGACCCAACATGATGGTAATAAAACTACATATCTAATTAAAAGTTTTGTGCAGTTGTATAACTCGGTGAAGGTATTTGGCCACCTGGCCATTTCATAAGTATGGGTCAGTGGCCAAGCGTCTGAATTCTCATCACACGATCATGGGGTTGCTGCAAAGGTTGTGATTGTGAATCACTTTTTTCAGTGCCGCTGTAACTTGGGATGGTCACCAAATGAACTGTTGTAAGTCAAGGATTGCCTGTAGATACCCTGAAATGCTATCATAATTGCAAAAGGGCGAATTTTAAGCAATTTTTGCTTGTTTCCCAGGGTTGCCCTTCCTCTCTCCTCCGGCGCCGCCCTCCAAGCCCTGCGAGAGATGAAGGAAGAAATTCAGAGTTACATCCAGGATCTCAACCACGAGCTTGAGAGGCAAAGGCAGCATATTTTCCAGATCCAGAGAGAGAAGGTGAGTGGGTCTGTCAGGCCTTGAGAACCTGTTGTGGCCTGCCGGTGACCAGCAGAGTCGGACAGTGAGGAGGTTGGGGAGGAACTTGGGCCAGTCCTGAGGGCTGGGGAAAGCTCGGACAAGGGATCTGCGTCGGAGGCAGAGAGGGAATTAGCAGTGAGGCAGAGGAATAGCTGGAGCCCGTTCCCAGTGTGTGTATGCGCAGAGCTGCCAGAAGTCAAGAACAACTCAGAAAGCAGGGTCGACTTAGGAGTAATGCCACACCTTGGGGGTGATTGGCCCCTCCCATAGGAAACAAAAGAGGAGCAAACTGGGAGTGGGCTTTTGCAGGAAACAATTCGTTCAGTCGGTCGAATCAAGAGTGGGAAGATCTGTCTGTGACTCTGTGCCAAGTTTGCCTTGCCCTGCATTTGGAAACTAGTTACCTGGCAGCTTTCCAAGCAAGATAAGGTCTGTGTTGATAAATATTCCTCTGAAAGACTGTTTGGACAGGCCTTGCTGCCTGAATGAAAGGAATTCAGTCGTGTAAATAAAAGGGGTTTTGCTGGGACCTGTTGTGGTCTGCCAGCAGCCTGCGGACCTGGCAGTGGAATCGGACAGTGAGGAGGCTGGGGAGGACCATGGGCCAGTCCTGGAGTCAGGGGAAGGCCCAGACGAGGGCTCTATGTCGGAGGCAGAGATGAGGCCAGGGCCATCTGGGAGCGATGTGCGGACTCCGGAGCCTCCAGAGGCAGACAGCAGAGAGGCAGAGGAACAGGAGGAGCCTGTTCCTAGTGCATGCATGCGAAGAGCTGCCAGAAGGCAAGAGCAACTGAAGCAAAAAGGACGACTCGGGAGTAAGGCCAGAAGATGATTGGCCCCTCCCATAAGGCTTAAAAGAGTAGCAACGGCTCTTGGGATCTTTGTAGAAAAGCAACATTGATTCCAGTGATTCTTGTCAGTGTCTCTTGAACCTTGTGAGGGTTTTGCCAAGAAAAGCTTTTGGCCGGTTGCCAAGGACATCAAAGGTTGGTCCGAGGGACTGGTTATGAAGACTTTTGTTTTAGACTAAGCTGAGAATGAATTCATTCTCAACTGTTTTAATAAAGTAAGTTTGTTGAGGACTGAATTGTGTTTGGTAATCATTACGTGGGCCTCGGTCACAACAGGACCAAGACTCTGCTTTTTGCTTTTTAAGGGAGCCTAGGTCAGAACAGAACCATGAAAGGTGGCGGAGTTACTTCTGAGCGGATTATTGTTCATCCCCGACTTAACAAGAGTTATCCCAAGTTGTGTAATCGCTCGACTTTCCCCGTTCTTCAGGAGGTGAAGTTGAGGCAACAGAAAGAGCAGCTTCACCTGGAGAGCCAGTCCTTTCTGGAAGCCCTGAAAGAGCAGCTGGTCCAGGTGAGTCACTCCTTAAGCCCAGGTAGTTGGGGGCTGTGGGATACCTTTGCTTTTGAGACTCGCTTCAGTGCATTGGTGGTTTTGGTGGGGAGGATACCCTGTTTCCCTGAAAATAAGACCTCCCCTGATAATAAGACATCCCCATCCTTTTTAGAGAGTCCTTGAGGCCACTTGTATATTAATTTTATTATTATTATTATTATTATTATTATTATTATTATTATTATTATTATTATTATTATTATTATTATATTTGATTTATATGCCGCCCTTCTCCGGAGACTCGGGGCGGCTTACAATGCGTTAAGCAATAGCCTTCATACTTTTGTATATTTTATACAAAGTCAGCTTATTGCCCCCACAAACTGGGTCCTCATTTAACCTACCTTAGAAAGGATGGAAGGCTGAGTCAACCTTGAGCCTGGTGAGATTCGAACCTGCAGAAATTGCAGGCAGCTGTGTTAATAACAGGGTGCATTAAACCACTGTACTACCAAGGCTCTTATAGGTTTCTCTGTGTCCTCAGGGTCACCTGAATGGTGCAAATTGGGTGTGGAGCCTTCTTGGAACTGAAAGGACAGTGTTGTAGACTGGAGATAGATGAGGTCGTATCCCTCCCCCTCTGTTGAGAGAGGGCATAGATGGCCTCTTTGAGCCCTCTTTTTTTTTTTATTTTATTTCTTAATTGAATAGCCCGAAAGCCTTTTCAAACAAAACAGAAAAGAAAAAGGGAAAAAGACAAAACAGTTACAGAAATAACAATCTAAAAATATATGATATATGACATTAAAATTGAGCCCTCTTTCAAACTGGCAGTCCACTGGTGGCCTCAACGACTCTCTAAAAGGATGCAAATGACCAATTGTCTGCAAGGAGTATAAATCCTTCCGTTCCCCACCATCCGGTCAGAGCTGAAGAAGCTTCTCGGATGAGAAGCGAAACATCTTCAAAGAAAAACCAGAAAGTCCAGTTACCTCTTGGGGGAAAAACAACAACACACCTTTGGGACAATGGAGCCAAACAGTTTTTTTTTTTTAAAAAAAGGGAAAGGAGTCCCTGCAAATTTTATTCTTCCCTGCAGGAACACATGAGTGACATCCTCACCCTGCAGCGCAGCTGGTGGAAGGAAGGACAGGAGAGAGACAAGGCCAGCTTGGGCCCATCACCAGAAGAGAGAGTTGGCGAGTTGCGTGCAGCCCAGAAGAAGGTGGCTTGTGGGAAGGCAGATCACACACCCATCAACCAACCGAAGGAGGGACTGGATCCGGAGCCAGAGGGGTGAGTGTCGCAAGAGAGGAGAGAACTTAGCTGCTCCCAGAGGTGGTATTCAGCCGGTTCGTATCAGTTTGGGAGAACCGGTAGCAGAGATCGCGGGTGGCTCCGCTCACCCTCCCCGGCTCTATGCCGTCCTATTTAGGCGGAGAAGATGCGTGCGTGAGCAAAGCACGTGCATGGAAGGTCGGGCGCATGTGTGGGCGCGCAGGGCGAACCGGTAACCACAAAATGTGAAACTGGTTGCCCCAACTTCTTTTTTTTTTTTTTTTGAAAAAAAAGTTTTTATTTTTGTTTCTCATATTTACATGTACAGTCATCTATCCACCATTTTTCATTCATCTTATCTTTTAACTTTCATTTTTAATTTTTTACTTATTCAGGGCTGCTCTTTTACCACTTATCCTTCTTTGTTTTGCCACAACCTTTCTTCTTCTCCTCCCCTTCTCTTCCTTCCTCTATCTCCCCCTACTTTCTTCGTTCTTCCACTCCTTCTCTTTCCTACTTCCCCTTCCCTTTCCTCACTCCTCTCTTCTTCCCCCCTTCTAACCTTCTCGCCTACTCCTCTTTCCCCTCTCATTTTTTCCTCTCCTTTTCCCTTTCTTCTGTCTCTCCCCCTCCTCTCCTGTCCTCTCTTCTCCCTTCCTCTCTGTCTACTTCTTCCCCTCTCTCATTTCTCTTGTGCCGGTCCTTGTGAGATATTACGGTGGGCTTCCCAATTATTGATAGTACAGTGGTTTAGTGCACCCTGTTATTAACACAGCTGCCTGCAATTTCTGCTGGTTCGAATCTCTCCAAGGCTCAAGGTTGACTCAGCCTTCCATCCTTTCTAAGGTAGGTGAAATGAGGACCCAGTTTATGGGGGCAATAAGCTGACTTTGTATAAAATATACAAAAGAATGAAGGCTATTGCTTAACGCATTGTAAGCCGCCCTGAGTCTCCGGAGAAGGGCGGCATATAAATCAAATTAAAAAATAATAATAATAATAAAAAAAAAATTAGTTGCAAAACAAGTCCTTCGGAAGAAGTCCTTCAGGATAATCACCAACCTTTATCTTCTTTGACACCCTGCCAAAGGCCTTTCTTGGCAAAGCCCCATGAAGTTCAGAAACAAACAAGAGATGCCGACTGGAAACAGAGTTAGCAACGTTGCTTTCCTACAAAAGGCCCAAGTGCCTCTGTTTCTCTATTAAGCCTTATGGGAGGGGCCAATCATCTCCTGGCCTTACTCCCAAGTCGTCCCTTTTGCTTTAACTGCTCTTGCCTTCTGGCAGCTCTGCGCATGCATGCGCTAGGAACAGGCTCCTCCTTGTTGTGTGATCAGCAACGATGTGATTTTGAATTGAAGGAAAGCAGTGGATCTCTAGACGTAATACCGGCCTTCTGCACGTGGCTTTAGGCCCCTGTTGCTTTTTCATGTCCTATTCACAAGTTTTCTGAGTTTTTCCAACTCTAGTTAAGCTTCTCGCTTTGAATGTTCACAACTGTGCGTCTCCCTTCCAGATGTTTATCCAGCAGTTCCTGCAAGAATCTGGCAACTCCTGGGTCAGAAGGAAGACCTTTCCCTACGGTAAAAAGGGGAGAGGTTCCCCAGGTGGGGAGGGAGGGGTTACAAGGTCTCCCCTATTGCCAACCTCCAGATGGTTTGCTCTTGCAAATGCCAGCATGGTTGGCAAAGGATGGGACAGGCCAGGGGTGGGCTTCGAAAATTTTAGCAAGGGGTTCTCTGCCCGGTTGCTGGGTGGGGGTGGTCATGGTGGGCGTGGCCTAATCAGCCTCCTGCACCACAGCGGAGGGCGTTTTTGCCCTCCCTAGGCTCTGGAGGCTTTCCTCGAGTCTCCAGGAGGGCGAAAACGGCCTCCCCAGGCTCCGGAGGCGCCCTTCCTGAACTTCCAGTAGGCCCGTTTTTCACCCTCCCTGAGCCTCCATGCGTACCCTTCACTTACCTGCATCCAAAACGGGCTGTGTGGGGACTCCTGGGAGGGGAGGGATGGGGTGGACGGGACCAGCCAGGAGTGGGATTTGGGGGTTCTCCGAACTGCACGGAATCTTAGCTAGAGGTTCTCCCGAACCCTTGAGAACCCCCAGCAGCCCCACCCCTGGGACAGACCCATTTCCAGTTGTCAGAAGCACCTCCAAGGCCATCGGTACCAACCCTTCTGTGGCCAACCTGCCCATCGGCCACGTTGGACTTAAGACTGGCTCTCCCAATTTTGAGTCCCAATTGAAAAATGCCAAATTGGTGGTGCGCCGGACCTTCCTGCCCCAAAGGATTGGTCTGGAGACCTGATTAGACTGATGCTTTGCAGATGAACATCTGGATGCTCCTTGACCTCATTTTTTTAGCTTTCCTTTTTTGGGGGGAAGAAAGGAGAAACTGTCCTATAATTCGATAAACTGAGCAAACGCAAATGCTCAGGTAGTTTATGGGCTTTGACTGCAGCATTGCGGCTGCCATCTTGCTCGGCTTCCTGCTGAGGAAGCCTTCTGACCCTGGCCCTTCTCTGCCCCCCACCCCTTTTCCCTAGGGATGGAGCCAGTTATGCCACCCATCGGGCACTCTCTGCTCCTCTTCCCTGGGCACCAGCCAGAGCCGCCCGGCCAACCGAGGTGTGCAGCATCATTTGCAAAACCGGATCCGGAAGCTACGGGCAGAGAATGGTGGTTATTTGGGGGGGCAGCCTGGGCACCCCAGGGAGCTTCCACGAAGGTTAGGTAAGCTCTGGATCCACCCCGAGAAAAAAGTGGGGAAAGAGGAGGCTTCGTTCGTTCCATCCATGATTTGCCAACGCTGACAAGAGGCCAACACTTTGCTTCGGAAAACGAAAGAAAACGAAATCAAAGAATCGGACGATTGTGGAATTGTGGGAATCACATCTGTGGAAAAGCAAATGAGCCGTCTTTGAAGGGGGGGGCTGTTGAGATGCAAAGTTAGAGAGTCCCTCGTTTCTGTATAGGTAGTCCTCGACTTATAACCACAGTTGGAAACAGGATTTCTGTTGTTAAGCAAGCTGCTTAAATGAACGCTTAGGCAATTCGGTGAAGCGCTGCCTAATCCCTAGGATGCTTCATCAAATGTACTCCTTGTACACAACAATGTGGGGTCACAACTAGCAGTTCTTTAGCTGGTTGGTGCTGGCCTTCCTATGCATCGAGTTCCTCCCAAGAACCTAACATGTGATATATCAGCGTTTATCTATATATTATGTGTGCACATAGGTGTATATATGATATGCACGTGTACCTGTATATGTATAAAATGTACTTATGTACAAAAATAAATATGTATATGTATATACAGAATGAGTGTGTATGTTTATAGTGTGATATATCGTATGTTGTTGTTGTTATTATTATTATTATTATTATTATTATTATTATTATTATTAACTTTATTAATTAAACATGAAACTCAGTCAACTGAACATTCAAAAATGCATCATAAATACCATTAACTGGTGCTAATGGTTGATAGGGGTTGCTGCCAGCGTCCTAGGGATCAACCAAGTACCTTCTTATGATGTACGATGTTCGCAGTTCATCGCAGAGTAGCGCATTTTTTGCAGTTCCGCTGGTTTTATTGCAGGAAGCTGCAATTTCTTGATGTATCTTATAACATTCTTGCACATGGTACCAAGTGCCCCGCTGACAATTATGGGTATCACTGTTACATGTTTCATCCGTAGCCATGTAGTTTCGATGGCCAGGTTGCGATATTTCGTGATTTTTTTCCCCCGTTCTTTTTCTTCGACTCTGGCGTCTCCTGGTACCGCGATGTCAATAAATTGTACGTTTCGGTTTTCGACAACTGTGATATCCGGCGTGTTGTGTTCCAAGCGACGATCCGTCTGTATTCAAAAGTCCCACAAGATCTTCACCTTCTCATTTTCTATAACTTTTTTCCACTTTATGTTCTCGCGACTTTTTGGATACAGGAAAGTCGTATTTTTTTACATAATGACCAGTGGATTAATTTAGCAACTCGGTCGTGTCTAGCTTTGTCATCAGTTTGTGCAATTTTGCATTATTATTATTATTATTATTATTATTATTATTATTATTATTATTATTATTATTATTATTATTATTCTGCACGAGTTGAAAGTCACACCCGGAAGTGTTGATGTTTTTGCCCTGGGTGTGAAGCACAACCTCACGGAAGGATGGGACCTGGAGTATTTCCACATTCAGATGAGCGACCTATTCTTTTGGGTTGTCTGCCCTTCTCCAGGTTGCCATCCCAACGTGGTGGAGGCTTCCGATGAAACGGCAGGGAAGGGAACCCATGTGGCCATCTAGCCCACCCAGACGGAACTGATCTGTCTTCTCCTCCTCGGTTCTTGTAACCGTCTGAGGCCGGATCTGCTGCCAGGAGTTCCTTGGGGGGCGGGCAGGGGGGGAGAGCAGTGGGAGGGGGGGCTGGGGACCCCCCTGGTTTCCCCCCCCCCCCCAGCAACTGGCTTGCAAGTGGCACCGGCTGCAGGCACCCAATTGTGTGTCAGCTTCCGCCTGGGGTGGGGTTGCGTGACATCCTGATGCACAAACCAGTTGACCGAGTTTGAGCTTAAGACAAACCCTGGAGCTCGAAAGGTCTCTCTCTTTCTCTCGTCTTTGCACTCTCTTTCTCGCTCTCTCTCTTCTCTCTCTCTCTCTCTCTCTCTCTCTCTGTCGCCTCTCTTTCTCCCTCCCTCCCTTTCTCTTTCTCCCTCCCTTTCTCTTTCTCCGTCTTTCTCCCTCCCTTTTTCTCCCTCTTTCTCCCTCCCTCCCTTTCTCTTTCTCCCTCCCTCTTTCTCTTTCTCCTTCTTTCTCCCTTTCTCTTTCTCTCTCTTTCTCCCTCCCTCCCTCTTTCTCCCTCTTTCTCCCTCCCTTTCTCTTTCTCCCTCTTTCTCCCTCCCTCCCTTTCTCTTTCTCCCTCCCTCTTTCTCTTTCTCCTTCTTTCTCCCTTTCTCTTTCTCTCTCTTTCTCCCTCCCTCCCTCCCTCTTTCTCCCTCTTTCTCCCTCCCTTTCTCTTTCTCCCTCTTTCTCCCTCCCTCCCATTCTCTTTCTCCCTCCCTCTTTCTCTTTCTCCTTCTTTCTCCCTTTCTCTTTCTCCTCTTTCTCTCTTCCTCCCTCCCTCTCTTCCTCCCTCCCTCCTTCTCCCTCTCTCTCTCACACACACACCCCGGTGGAATGGCTCAGTTCGGTTGCCCGACTTACTCCGGTTCGCGGAGTTCGCCGCCGACCCCCGGCTCCCGCAGCCTCTTTCCAAGCCCAGCCCGATAAAAAGCCGCGATCGCGCGTGGGCTCCGGCCGCGCTCGCCTGTTTCTCACCCCCGCCGGTGAGCGAGCGAGCGGGGTTCCCCTCCTTCGCCAAAGCCAGGTGAGCAGATCGTGGCTTCCCCGCGAAAAAAACGCGAGTGGGTGGGTGGGTGGGGGAAAGATTCGCGGAAAACCCCCCCCTCCTGGAGACTCGAGGAAAGCCTCCAGAGCAGCACCCGGACAGCGACGGCTGGCCCAGCTCCTTCCCTTCCACGGAGCCTTCCCTATAAAAAAGAAGCGGGATGCTCCCCTGCGAGACGCGGGACGCGCGTGGCTCACCGGGGCTCCCGCTTCCACGGACTTCTTCGCCAGGGAAGGCCTGGGAGAAGGGAGTCCCGGGGCCGCGCCCGTCCTCCTGCTTTGCCAGCCGGGCGCCGGGCGCGGCTTCCCTGCCAGGCGGGGGCGGTGTGCGGATCGCGGGCTGCCTACCTGGCGGCGAGCGAGGGGTTAAGGCTGGCGAGCCCTCCCCGCCGCCTTCGGCCTGCCAACCGCTCGGCAACGGAGGGGAGAGAGAGGCTGTGCCCAGCCGGCCAGCACTGAGCCGGGCACGGGCTGCTGCGCTTCCAGGGGTGGAGAGGAGACGCGGGCAGGTAAAGCTGGGATTTGGTCCCAGCTGGATCAGGCGCGCGGGGGTGGGGGGGTGGGGGTCTTCCTGGGGTGGGGTGGGGGGGCTTCCTTGGCCAGAGATCCGGCGTGGGGAACAGCCGGGGCCGTGGAGGTGGGTGGGGGGGGGGCAACTTTCAGCCCGGCCGTGGGAGTTTTTGCGCTTAGCAACGGAGAGGTTGAGTTCGATTGTGGTCGTAAACTGAGGACGGCCTGGATTTGGGGCTTCTGCCAGCGAAAGAATAGAAGAGGAAGAGGAAGACTAGGAAGAGGAAGAGGAATGGAAGATAGGATAGGATAGGATAGGATAGGATAGGATAGGATAGGAGGAGAAAGAGGAGGAGAAGGAGGGGAAGAGGAGGCAAAGAGGAGATGAAAGAAGAGGAGGAGAAGGAGGAGGAGGAGAGGAAAGGAGGAGGAGAAGGAGAAGGAGAGAGGAGGAGAGGAGAGGAGAAGAAAGAAGGAGGAGAGGAGGAGGAGGAGGAGAGAGTAGGTTAGGATAGGATAGGATAGGATAGGATAGGATAGGATAGGATAGGATAGGATAGGATAGGATTAGAGTGGAGTGGAATGGTGTGGAATGGAGTGGAGTGGAGTGGAATAGAATAAGGAAAGAAGGAAGGAGAATAGAGTAGAGTAGAGAAGGATAGGATAGGATAGAAAATATGGAATGGAATGGAATGGAATGGAATGGAATGGAATAGAAAATAGAATAGAATAGAATAGAATAGAATAGAATAGAATAGAATAGAATAGAATAGAATAGAATAGAATAGAATAGAATAGAATAAGAGGGTAGGATAGGATAGGATAGAATTAGAATTAGAATTAGTATTATTAGAATTAGTATTGAATGAATAAGAATACAGAATACAGAATAAATACAGAATACAGAATAGAATAGAAGGGACCTTGGAGGTCTTCTGATCCAACCCTTGCTCAAGCACTATACCATCTCAGGGACTGTCCAGTCTCTTCTTAAAAGCCTCCAGTGATGAAGCTCCCACAACTTCCGGTGGCAACTTCTGTCCCATGGGTTGATTGTTCTCACTGTCAGGAAATTCCTCCTTATTTCTAGGTTGAATCTCTCCTTGGTCGCTTTCATCCCATTCTTCCTTGTCTGGCCTTTGGGTGTTTTGGAAAGTAGCTTGACCCTCTTCCTCCTCTCTGTGGCAGCCCCTCAAATATTGGAAGATGCTCTCCTATCTCCCCTGGTCCTTCTCTTCCCTAGACTAGCCAGGCCCGGTTCTTCGGGGTGCCAAGAAGATGGAAGCACTTAAGCCGGAGGGCAGGAGGGAAGGGCTGCATGCAAAGGACCGGCTGAGCCAGGCTTCTTCAGTTCAGAGCCTCCCAATTTGGAAACTACAAATCCCAGCCTTCCCTGCCAGCTGGCATCGGCATCCCCGAGCTGACTGCTGGCAAAGTGCATGGGATCAACCCTCAGTCCATTCAAAGGAAATCCGCCATTTATTTTCCCACCCGCAAAATGCATCTGCCGTGTTTTTCCCGAAAATAAGACCCTGTCATATATTTTTTTTTGAACCCCGAAATAAGCGCTTGGCCTTATTTTTGGGGAGGTCTTATTATTTTGGGGTGCGTGGAGCAAGATGGGGCTCCTCTTGCCGTCTTACCTGATTTCCAGCTCTGCATTTAAATATTTTGAGGGAGGGCTTATTTTCGGGAGGAAGCTTATTTTAGAGCATCTGTTCAAAACCCCGATTGGTCTTATTATCAGGGGATAGTCTTATTTTTGGGGAAACAGGGTGTTACTTCCGAGTTTAAAGGGATTTAAATTGTTCGACGCAAAAAATATGATCTCGGGGAAAATAGGAATTTTATATGCTTTTCAGAGGCTGATAATTTGAGATCAATTAAGGCATGTTAATGAGGAAAAGGTAGGCCGAGGAGACCTTTTTCCTTAACTTTCTAAACTTTTTTTTTTTTAAAGTGGCTTTAAAGAATCCTGCTGGATGAGGAAAAAAATCCAATTTCTATTTTAATAGTTTGAGACGTTTCTTTTGGAACGCATCTTGGAACCGAATTTAAAAACAGCCCCTCCAGGTTGTGCTGCAAATTTATTTATGAAATAGGCTGGGCCACCGTGTTAAAAAGAACTCTCGGCGGCTTTCCAAGCACAAAACGGCATTAAAATGTTCCTTGATATTAATAAAGTTAAGGTAACCCTGGGGGTGGAAATAAATATATATATATATATATATATAAATATATATATATATATATATATATATATATATATATATATATATATATATATATATATATGCATATTCTTTCTAGCCAGGTTTTACCTACGTAAGCTAGGTTGTTCTGCAGCTCTGACTGTGTGAAATCTCATTCACCAGCTTCAGAGCTTTTTTTCTGTTGAAGCTGGTGAATGAGATTTCACACAGTCAGAGCTGCAGAACAACCTAGCTTACGTAGGTAAAACCTGGCTAGAAAGAATATGCACATAAAAGCCTACGAAAAACAGAAAAAGACATATATATATATATATATATATATATATATATATATATATATATATATATATATATATATATATTCAATATGCAGGATGAGAGGGAAAACATGAGTGGGTTTACTCATCACGCAGCGGAGGGGGGGGTGAATTTTGGATGACATCATGCCAGTCTGGAAGCCCCCTTTTTGCTAATGCTCTGCAGAAAGCAGGTGTGATATTTGGGGAGGAGGAAGGGAAGGAGGGGGTGTCCAGCCCGCAACCCCCCCCTTCTCAGCCCCAGATCTTCAGGCCATTGTAGCAATGGTGGCCGGACAGCTGGGAGAGCCGCCATGGAAACCCTTCCGGAGCCAGAGGCTGTGGCTGATTTGCATACTTAATCTATGCAATGTGTTTGCATAACATTTGCATGCATGAGGTGCCTCTCCCACCCCCACCCCCCATAGCTTTCTGCTGTAGCGCTTCCAGCTGGGATGTGTGTGTGTGTGTGTGTTTTTGTGTGTGTGCGCGCGAGTAGGCATATTTTGAATAGGGAAATCTCTTCACATGTTTTTTTTTAAGGTGGCTGTTTCTTATTTTTTTTGGATCCCACCTGCATTATGTTTTTTTGTAAGTAACTCAAGGCAAACATATTTAATATTCCTTCCTCCTCCTGTTTCCCCTGCAACGACAACCCTGAGAGGTGGGTTGGAGGGGAGAGAGAGACAGACAGAGAGAGACACAGAGAGAGAGAGAGAGACAGACAGACAGACAGACAGAGAAAGAGAGAGAGAAAGACAGAGAGAGACAGAGAGACAGAGAGAGAGAGAGAGAGAGACAGACAGAAAGACAGAGAGTGACAGAGAGAGAGAGACAGAGAGAGACAGAGACAGAGAGAGAGACAGAGAGAGAGACAGAAAGAGACAGAGAGAGAGACAGAGAGAGAGAGAGACAGGGAGAGAGAGACAGAGAGAGACAGAGAGACAGAGAGAGAGAAAGACAGAGAGAGACACAGAGAGAGAGAGACAGAGACAGAGCGAGAGACAGAGACAGAGACAGAGAGAGAGACAGAGAGAAAGACAGAGAGAGAGAGACAGAGAGAGAGACACAGGGAGAGAGAGACAGAGAGAGACAGAGAGACAGAAAGAGAGAGAGAAAGACAGAGAGAGACACAGAGAGAGAGAGACAGAGACAGAGACAGAGACAGACAGAGAGAGTCAGAGACAGAGACAGAGAGAGAGAGACAGAGAGAAAGACAGAGAGAGACAGAAAGACAGAGAGAGAGAGAGAAACAGAGAGAGAGACAGAGACAGAGAGAGACAGAGAGAGACAGAGAGAAAGACAGAGAGAGATAGAAAGACAGAGAGAGAGAGAGAGAAACAGAGAGAGAGAGAGACAGAGAGACACATAGGTTCACCATCACAATTCTAGACTCTAGAGGCAAGTTGTTCCACTGGTTAATTGTTCTCACGGTCAGGACATCTTTCCTTATGTCTCCTCTCCCCTCCACCCTCCCCTCATGCCCGCATCCTATAGCAGGTGATGGGTTTGCAATCCTCCTGGGAGGCACCTGGTTTTGAGCTGGCCTGTCCCACCCAAGATCTGCCTAACACCGAAGAAGAAACCGTCCCGTGTTGATCAAAACTGTCGTATTGATTCTGATCCCTTTGCAAGAACAAAAGGACTTGGATCGTAGAGAGATTGGCAACGCCTCACCTTAGAGAGAGAGAGAGAGAGAGATGGCTGGAGACCCCACCCTACAGGTAAGGCTGCCCTCTGCTCAACAGAGGTGGGCTTCAGCCGGTTCTGACCAGTTCTGGAGAACCGGTAGCGGAAATTCTGAGTAGTTTGGAGAACCAGTAATAAAAGTTCTGACTGGCCCCGCCCCCCCATCTATTCTCTGCCTCCCGAGTCCCAGCTGATCAGGAGGAAATGGGGATTTTGCAGTAACCTTCCCCTGGAGTGGAGTGGGAATGGAGATTTTACAGTATCCTTCCCCTGCCACGCCCACCTTATGATTGACAAGCTCAGCGTCTTAGCCACTGAGCCACCGCGTCCCTGTTAGCAGAATAACAGAATTTTTTTAAAAAAATAATATAAATTATGCAAATTGGGGAAAGGAAATCAGGAAAAAAAAACACCACCCAGCGATTTTATTTATTTATTTATTTATTGGTTTGATTTATAGGCCGCCCTTCTCCGGAGACTCAGAGCGGTTTACAATGCGTTAAGCCATAGCCTTCATACTTTTTGTATATACCTGCTTAGTAGGGCTTTCGCCCCCCACCCCCAAGCGGTGTTCTTTTTTTATATATACAAAGTCAATTTATTGCCCCCACAATCCGGGTCCTCATTTTACCTACCTCGGAAGGATGGAAGGCTGAGTCAACCTCGATTGCCAGATGCTTTTATTCGCTCGGCTACTACCCCAAGAGATCCTGAAGGGAAACTGAGCCAGCGTTGACCTCTCTTGGGTTCCTTTTTTCAGGATCTGGTGACCTTTGAGGAGGTGGCAATCTACTTTTCTGCCAAAGAGTGGGAGACTCTGACCGATGGGCAGAAGACCCTTTACCTGGATGTCATGAAGGACAATTATGAAGCCCTGGTGTCTCTAGGTAACAATTTTTTATGGGGGAGTTTCATGGAAAGGAAAGGAAAAATAAATCCAGAGAAAAACCTGCTTGGCCTTGCTCCTCCCCAAGGAGGGCAGCGAAGGGGCAGGATTCACACCTGTCTCTCCCTTTTGGCGCCCCCAGGTCTCGCGGCGCAGCCCCCCAGCGTCCTCCTGCAGATTGAAGGCTGGGAGAAACCCTGTGCGGGGAGAGCACAGTTCCCAAAATCCAGAGGGGAGTCAAAGGACAATTTTGGGGGTACGTCTGTAGCTGCGGAACCCGGAATCAGGAGAAGAAATCAGGGCCGGTCTCCAATTCCAGAGAAGTTGGGGATTTCTGCGGTGGGAGTGTGAATCAATTTGCGGGCAGGGAAGTGATGTGGAGTGGCCAGCTCACCACTGCCTTGTTAGGATCAAGGGGTTGGAGGGGATCTTTAGAGGTCGCTTAGTCCAACCCCACCTGGATCAGTTCAGGATCTTTGACAGCCAAAGAAGATTGGGTTGGTAGGAAATCTCCCCGGTGCCAAATGTGGCATCGCAACGGGCCGCACCCTTGGAGGCAGGTGCTTTTTAAAGACCCCACCCGGATCCCCATGATGGCCATTTTGTGAGAACTCCCCTATTCGGAGTTTGTAATATCAATATCAATAGCACTTAGATTTATATACCGCTTTGCAGCGCTTTCCAGCCCTCTCTAAGCAGTTTACAGAGTCCCCCAACAATCTGGGTCCTCATTTTACCCACCTCGGAAGGACGGAAGGCTGAGTCAACCTTGAGCCTGGTGAGGTTTGAACTGCCAAACTGCAGTCAGCCGGCAGTCAGCAGAAGTAGCCTACAGTACTGCACTCTAACCACTGTGCCACCGTGCCTCGTAATGTGGCATTTCTCTCCTCCTCCCCCTTCCAAATTATATGGTATTTTTCCTCTCCTGCATTTGCATAGTGCTTTTGTTCGGTCTCTTGTCCCAGCAGGTGGCCAGCCGACCATCAAACAGGAGCCTTCGCTGGATGAAGGAGACACAGGACTGCCTTGCTGCCCGTCAGCCCGGAAGGGGAGCCAGGAGCACGGGTCCCTCTCTGAGCAACCCCGGTGGCCGGGAGGCTCCCTCATGCCAGATTCCGCAGTAAATGGAGCGGCTGTTCTGTCTCCCTGGGACGCGGGGTCCAAGTGGGTGAACTGCAGCCTGGTGGGTGAACAGGCTCTGCCAGTGGAATTTCAAGACGCACCTCGAGGGGCTGAGGAAAGCAGTTTCTGGCCTCTGAGTGTGGCTGCCCCCCAGCCAGCCACCCACGAGGAGATGCTGTTGATTTGCACCCAGTGCCAGAAATGTTTTCCCGTCCATTCTGTTCTCCCGACAGTGGTGCCCCATGGAGCATTGGGGCAGGTGTGCCCTGAATGTGAGAACGGCTGTGTTAAGAGCCCCCTGACCACTGCTGAGTCCCCGAGCCAAACTGGGGTGTTGCCGTGCTCTTGTGCGCACTGCTCCACGACGGGCGTCCGGCCGAGGGGTGTCCTTAAGGAAGAGAGGCCCTACAAGTGCGGGAAGTGTGACAAGACTTTCCGATATGCTCACGAGTACAACTGGCACCAGAAGGTGCACACCGGAGAAAAGACCTACCGGTGCAGCGACTGCGCCAAAGTCTTCCGGCACAAGCAGGAGCTGATGTGGCACCAACGCACCCACACGGCGGAGTGGCCCCACAAATGTGGCACCTGTGAGAAGAACTTCCGCTTCAAGCAGGAGCTGACGTGGCACCTGAAGACCCATTCTGTGGAGCGCCCATATAAGTGCCCGGAATGCGAGAAGAGCTTCCGCTACAAACAGGAGTTTATGTGGCACCAGCGGGCCCATGTCGGCGACCGGCCGTACAAATGTCCGGCGTGCGAGAAGAGCTTCCGTTTCAAGCAAGAGTTCACCTGGCACCAGAGGAGCCACGCCGGAGAGAAGACCTACCGGTGTCCGGGCTGTGAGAAGAGCTTCCGCTACAAGCAGGAGTTCGTCTGGCACCAACGTATCCACACCGGGGAGCAGCCGTACCCCTGCGCCTCCTGCAGCTCCACCTTCACCTGCCGGCAGGAGTACATGCGCCATCAGCGTCTGCACGACGGGGAGAAGCCCTACCAGTGTCCCCACTGCGAGAAGACCTTCCGCCGGGGCTCCACCCTCATCCGGCACCGGCGCATCCACATGGGTGAGGGGCCCTTCAAATGTCCGCACTGCCAGCGGGCCTTTGGCCAGAGCGCCAACCTCTTGAAGCACCAGCGCATGCACAGCCTGAAGAGCGAGAGGCTGGAGGTTGCCTCAGAGTGGCAGCCTTGTCTGCAGAGCTTGGGGGGCCCCAAGCTACAGGACACCATGCCCAGCATGCTCAGCCTGAAGACAGTTTCAGGGAGCGCCCTGCTCCTTCTAAATCTGCCAGACCCCAACCGCGGGAGAGATCCGGGCACCAAGCCAGATGCATGGGAGCCACAGATGTGACCTGACTCACGTGGTGGCATTTTTGGGGCCGGGATCTCTTCAACCTCAAGAGTTGAATTGGGTCCACCATGTGTGAGACCTGCCCCAGCTCAGGACTCTAGGAAAGGAAGACCCTGGACTCCGTTCCGTTGAAGTGTGATAGAGTCTTTTACTAAGGCTACAGTGAGTGGTTGCAGAGAAAGCAAGGCTAGATCTGAAGATTCCCGTGCAAAATGTTACATTTCCTCCCCATATTTCTTGACTAGTCCATCTCTAGGAGCCCTTTTCAGCCTTAACCCGTTGGGATTAAAGAAACGTGAGACATCTTGATAGTGAGACAATTTTGGATAAAGGTGATCTAGATTTTTGTAGTTGTTTTCCAAAGCTGTTAGCGGGCAGCGGTAGAAGGAGGACTATTTTATTGACATTTCCATGCAATTAAAACGGGGTACAGATTAATTCATTGCAGCCAATACGTGACTGGAGAATAATTATTTTTTTTCCTACTGTTACGATTGCACTGAGTTTTGAGAAGCTGAATATGGGGGGCACTAAGGTGATGTTGGGCCTCTAAGTTCTTCCCCCTTTGGTTTAAAGGAACAATTTCCCACCTTTTACATCAGTCCTGCGACCAGAGAATCGGGGATATTTAACAGATTAACAGAGTGGGAATGGACCTTTGCAGGTCATCTAGTCCAACCCCCTGCCCAAGCGGGAAACCCTAGGTAGGAAAAAAACCCCAACCATTTTCCCCAAGAATACCATTTACATTATCGTATTTATTTACAGAAAGCTTTTGTAAAAAAATAAATAAACAATAAAAGTTCCAATGTTCCTATCCTGCATCCAGCTAAACAACTCTGGAGCTTTATATTTTAATATTGATTGATTGATTGTTTGGTTGATTGATTGATTGATTGATTGCTGTCCTTTTGTTTTCCGCGATATACCTCCTGCCAGTTCCGGACCCATGGTTTAGAGTAGTGGTTCCCAATCTTTTTTGGGCCATGCCCCACCTAAGCATCTCTAAAATCCTGATTTCTGTCCCCCACCACCCACCTCGGTGAATTTTGGGAGCACTGTGGATTATCCACCAGGTGGCGCTAAAACCTTGATCAGAAGGAGGAACCCCCTGGTGGAGCAGCCTTGAAAGAAGGAATTTCCTGTTCCTTATCTAAGATGCAGAAGATCAAAGCTATTTTGATATATTCGCATGTTACAGAGAAAATGACACGTCTGGTGATTGGCCTGGTGCACAAAATCCTGCATTCACCGCCCGCCCCCCCGCCCCCGCCCCCCCAAACAGAGCGTGCCTTGAGAGGTTGCACTTGGCCAAGATGCCAAAAGAATAAGTGATGACCCCACTTCTTTGCATTGATGATAGATAGATAGATGATAGATAGATAGATAGATAGATAGATAAATAAATATAGATAGATAGATAATAGATAGAAAGATAGATAGATATAGATAGATGTAGATAGATGATAGATAGATAGATGATAAAGATGATAGATAGACAGACAGACAGACAGGTAGATAGGTAGAGATAGATAGATAGATAGATAGATAGATAGATAGATAGATAGATGATAGAGATGATAAATAGATAGATAGATAGATAGATAGATGATAGAGATGATAGATAGATAGATAGATAGATAGATAGATAGATAGATAGATGATAGAGATGATAGATAGATAGATAGATAGATAGATGATAGAGATGATAGATAGATAGATAGATAGATAGATAGATAGATAGATAGATGATAAAGATAGATAGAAAGATAAATAGACAGACAGACAGAAGACAGGTAGATAGGTAGATAGATAGATAGTTAGATAGATAGATGATAGAGATGATAGATAGATAGATAGATAGATAGATAGATAGATAGATAGATAGAAAGATAGAGATATAGATAGAGAGATAGAGATAGATAGATAGATATGATAGATATGATAGATATGATAGATAAATAGATAGATAGATAGATATAGAGATAGAAAGATAGAGATAGATAGAAAGAGAGAGATAGAGAGATAGAGATAGATAGATAGATGATAGATAGATAGATAGATAGATAGATAGAGATAGATAGAAAGATAGAGATAGATAGAAAGAGAGAGATAGAGAGATAGAGATAGATAGAAAGATAGAGATAGAAAGAAAAAGAGAGATAGAAAGAGAAAGAGAGAGATATTATGCACACACTAAACACAGACTCTGGGGAGCTCAGTCTGGGATCTGGGAGCCCAAAGGGAGGCTGCAGAGAAAAGGAGGGGGTAGGAAACAACAGCCCATCATTCCCAACCATTAAACCAGTTTGAAAACATCCCAAATTTTCAAGCATCCTCAAAAGGAGGCAGATGAAGCAAACCCTCCCTTGCAGGGGCTTTTCTGGGGGTCAGGAGAAACGCCTACAAGGGGGGCTTAATATGCAATCCATGCAAAGAAAGTTCTCCGGGGCTCCAAGGCACAAATGTTCCCACAGTCAGCAGGGCGTGGGGGTGGGGGTGGGGGTGGAGACACGGACATGGGGATGGCACCACAGTGGCGGAGGGTGAATTAATCATCCAGGTAGGACCAAGGAAGGGGCTGCAGGCCGCTTGTTCACTGACAAAGGAAAACGTGCTTGTTGTAACGAAAACTCCATGTTTTCCAACATTGTGCCTCCACTTTTCATTCTTTTAAAAAGTATCCGAGCTATTTCCATTCCTGGGTGGGGTCTTAATGGGCTTCCTAAAGTGATTTGCCCACTTAAGTGCTGAACTTAAGGGCTCCTTCCCACCACCTCCTTTCCTCCTCTTGTTAAGGATCCGGGCAAGCAGTTTGGCAAAAGGCCGGTCAGCCGTCATTTCCCAGCCAAGTGGGACGCAGTAATCAGCAAGAGGAAGAAGGCTTCCATCGGAACAGGGCTGGAAGGAGCCTTGGAGGTCTTCTAGTCCAACCCTCTGCTCCAACAGGAGACCCTATACCGTTTCAGACAGGTGACTGTCTATAGTCTTTTCTTAAAAACCTCCAGTGATGAAGCGCCCACAACTTCTGAAGGCAAACCGTTCCATTGATTAATTAACAGGATCACAGAGTTGGAAGGGAGCTTGGAGGTCTTCTAGTCCAACCCCCTGCTAGGCAGGAAACCCTACATCACTTCAGACAAAACGGTTGTCCAACCTCTTCTTAAAAACTTCCAGTGATGGAGCATTCGCAACTTCTGGAGGCAAGGAGTTCCACTGATTAATTGTTCTAACTGTCAGGAAGTTTCTTCTTAATTCCAGGTTGCTTCTCTCCTTGATTAGTTTCCACCCGTTGCTTCTTGTTCTGCCTTCAGGTACTTTGGAGAATAGCTTGACTCCCTCTTCTTTGGGGCAGCCCCTGAGATATTAGAACACTGTTATCATGTCTCCCCTAGTCCGTCTTTTCATTAAACTAGACATCCCCAGTTCCTGCAACTGTTCTTCATATGTTTTAGCCTCCAGTCCCCTAATCCTCTTTGTTGCTCTTCTCTGCACTCTTTCTAGAGACTCCACATCTTTTTTACATCGTGGCGACCAAAACTGGATGCCATATTCCAAGTGTGGCCTTACCAAGGCCTTATAAAGTGGTATTAACCCTTCACGTGATCTTGATTCTATCCCTCTGTTGATGCAGCCCAGAACTGTGTTGGCTTTTTTGGCAGCTGCTGCACACGGCTGGCTCCTATTTAAATGGTTGTCCACTAATACCAAGGCATTATAAAGTGGTATTAACACTTCACTACACTACAGCAACTACAGCTTTTTTACCATTCTTGCATTTTGTTTCTTCATGGCCAGCTGCTCGGCTAGCCTTCCAGAAATCAAAAATAGCAAGCTGATTTTTGAATGAGTTTATTATTTTTGATTTAAAAAGTGCACAGGGACTGCCACCTTTTGCAGGACAAATTCCTTGCGGGCAGCTTTCCTTGCCAGATGCACAGATTCAAAATTCAGTCAGGAAATGATAATAAATTCACACAGAAGTGGGGCGGGGGGACTTGCTGGAAATAGCCGTCTGTCTGTATTATGTCTGATCTTTTATCATTTTTAAAATTAGAAACTTTAGTTACTGCAGGCTTGTGACTTTTTCTTTCTTTCTTTCTTTCTTTCTTTTTCTTTCTCTCTCTGTTTGTCTGTCTGTCTTTCTTTCTTTTTTCTTTCTTCCTTCTTTCTTTTTCTTTTCTTCCTTCCTTCCTTCTTCCCTCCCTTCTTCTCTCCCTCCCTCCTTCTTTCTTCTTCAGTCTTTCTTTCTTTCTCTTTCTTTACTTCCTTCCTTCTTTCCATCCTTCCTTCTTCTCTCCCTCCCTCCCTCTTTTTTTTCTTTCTTTCTTCCTTTCCCTTTTTCTTTTCTTCCTTCCTTCCTCCCTCCCTCCTCCCTCCCACCTTCTTTCTTCTTCAGTCTTTTCTTTCTTTCTCTTTCTTTTCTTCCTTCCTTCTTTCCATCCTTCCTTCTTACCTCCCTCCCTCCCTCTCTCCCTCCCTCCCTTTCTTTCTTTTTTTTTCTTTCCTTCTTTCTTTTTCTTTTCTTCCTTCCTTCTTCTCTTCCTTCCTCTCTCCCTCCCACCTTTTTTCTTCTTCAGTCTTCTTTCTTTCTTTCTTTCTTTTTTCCCTTTCTTTTTCTTTTCTTCCTTCCTTCTTCCCTTCCTTCCTCTCTCCCTCCCACCTTCTTTCTTCTTCAGTCTTCTTTCTTTCTTTCTTTCTTTCTTTCTTTCTTTCTTCCTTTCTTTCTTTTTTCTTTCCTTCTTTTTCTTCCTTCTTCCTTCTTCCCTTCCTTCCTCTCTCCCTCCCACCTTCTTTCTTCTTCAGTCTTCTTTCTTTCTTTCTTTCTTTCTTTCTTTCTTTCTTTCTTTCTTTCTTTCTCCTCCCCGCCCCCTCCTCCTCCTCCTCCTCCTCCTCCTCCTCCTCCTCTTCTTCTTCTTCTTCTTTTCCTGGGCCAAAGTTACCATCTGGCTCTGGAGATTAAAGGTTATCGTGCAAATGGTTGGCTGCTCCAGCCTTCCCACTTATTTTTACAGTAAGAGCTGGGCGTTGACTGGGCAAGAAGGATCCAAAGGAAACCTGGCTTAAGTGTTTATGCAGGCCTATCCTTTCTTCATAACCCCCCCCCCCCCACAGCCCCCTCCCTGCCCCAGGCTACACAATGGCAGGAAGCTCAGAGATGGATGTTTGCTCCAAGTATCTAATCTCTCTCCCCACCCACCCCCGCCTTCCTCAGTTGGGTCCATTCCCCCCACCCCAAAAAAAGTTTGTGCAATCATTTGTTGTGCTGTCCCATTTTCTCTCCAACCCCACCCACTGCCCCCTTTCACACTTTTCCAAGCAGATTTAACAACTTAAAATGGCTGGTTGTTTCTCTTCCATTCCCGCCATCGTCCCACCGACCCCTCCAAAAAAAAGGCCCGCGATTTGATTCCAGAAGTTCCAACCGGCATGCATTCAACCTCAAGTTCCAACTCTGGAATATCTAGGGTTTAAGGCAGGGGTCTCCAACCTTGGCAACTTTAAGACTTGTGGACTTCAACTCCCAGAATTCAGCTTTGCTGGCTGAGGAATTCTGGGAGTTGAAGTCGACAAGTCGTAAAGTTGCCAAGGTTGGAGACCCCCTGGTTTAAGGGATGGGTTCGAGAGGAAACTGGGGGTCTGCTTGAGAGACGTGGTTGATAGGCAGGAATTGCAGGTGTCGAATAGAAGGTGGGGGAGGTGGCCTGAGTGCAAAACACCCCCATCTCAACCCTCAATGCAATTTTAGGTTGCATCACTGAACTCTGGCCTCAGAAGGGTTTCGAAATCCATACGTGCAACCTATGGCCTTTTATAGCAATAGCACTTAAGACATATAGACTGCTTCACAGGGCATTTACAGCCGTCTCTAAGTGGTTTACGGAGTCAGCATATTGCCCCCCCCCCCCCCCCCCCCCCCCCCCCGTTTGAAGGAGTTCGATCCTGACAATGCCGCCTTCTGATGATAGATAGATGATGATAGATATACCCTGTTTTCCCCAAAATAAGACATCCCCCTGATAATAAGCCCAGTTGGGCTTTTGAGCGCATGGCAATAAGGCCAAGCGCTTATTTCAGGGTTCAAAAAAATATAAGACAGGGTCTTACTTTCGGGGAAACACGGTAGATAGATAGATAGATAGATAGATAGATAGATAGATAGATGATAGATAGCAGATAGATAGATAGATAGATAGATAGCAGAGAGAGAGATAGCAGATAGATAGATAAGTGATAGATAGCAGATAGATAGATAGATAGATAGATAGATAGATAGATAGATAGATAGGTGATAGATAGCAGATAGATAGATAGATAGATAGATAGATAGATAGCAGAGAGAGAGATAGCAGATAGATAAGTGATAGATAGCTGATAGATAGATAGATAGATAGATAGATAGATAGATAGATATCCTGTTTTCTTCAAAATAAAACATCCCCTAATAGTAAACCCAATCAGACTTTTGAGCGCATGGCAATAAGGCCAAGCGCTTATTTCAGGGTTCAAAAAAATATAAGACAGGGTCTTACTTTCGGGGAAACACGGTAGATAGATAGATAGATAGATATAGAAATAAATATCGCATATATGATAGATAGATAGATAGATAGATAGATAGATAGATAGATATAGAAATAAATATCGCATATATGATAGATAGATAGATAGATAGATAGATAGATAGATAGATAGATAGACAGACAGATGGAGAGATGGATAGATAGATAGATATAGAAATAAATATTGCATATATGATAGATAGATAGATAGATAGATAGATAGATATAGAAATAAATATCGCATATATGATAGATAGATAGATATAGAAATAAATATCGCATATATGATAGATAGATGATAGATAGATAGATAGATAGATAGATAGATAGATAGATAGATACCCTGTTTTCCCCAAAATAAGACATCCCCTGATAATAAGCCCAATCGGGCTTTTGAGCACATGGCAATAAGGCCAAGTGCTTATTTCAGGGTTCAAAAAAATATAAGACAGGGTCTTATTTTCGGGGAAACACGGTAGATAGATAGATAGATAGATAGATAGATAGATAGATAGATAGATATAGAAATAAATACCGCATATATGATAGATAGATAGATAGATAGATAGATAGATAGATATAGAAATAAATACCGCATATATGATAGATAGATAGATAGATAGATAGATAGATAGATAGATATAGAAATAAATACCGCATATATGATAGATAGATAGATAGATAGATAGATAGATAGATAGATAGATACCCTGTTTCCCCCAAAATAAGACATCCCCTGATAATAAGCCCAATCGGGCTTTTGAGCATATAGCAATAAGGCCAAGCGCTTATTTCAGGGTTCAGAACAATATAAGACAGGGTCTTATTTTCGGGGAAACAAGATAGATAGATAGATAGATAGATAGATAGATAGATAGATAGATACCCTGTTTCCCCCAAAATAAGACATTCCCTGATAATAAGCCCAATCGGGCTTTTGAACACATGGCAATAAGGCCAAGCGCTTATTTCAGGGTTCAAAAAAATATAAGACAGGGTCTTATTTTCTTCTGTTCTGTTCTGTTCTGTTCTGTGCTATGCTATTCTATAGTATTATTATTAGTTATTGCAGTGATGGTAAGGAAGATAAAATGCTGGGCTCCTCTTGTTCCTTTAATTAAAGGTTTCTTCTCTGCATCACTTGGGTTAATTGCTCCCAATTGATCCTGACTGGAGGGGTTAGTCCTTAGCGGATCCCTTCCTTCTGGCCCCTTCATTGATTTCCTTAATTAAGCTGTGTTGTTTTCTGTTCTGGGGATTGAATGTAGAAGCTTTTAATTGCTAGTTTTCTTTTTTATTTTGAGGTTAACTTTTGCTAGGAAAAAATGCAAAGAATGCAAGAAAAAGAAGTTGAAAAATAAATAAATAAACAGTAATTCAAGATTCCTTCCTCGTTGGGCTTACCCCAAACTCCCTGGCGCAATTAAGAGAGCCTTTAAGGTGCTAGTCATCATGAAGATCCAGTTGTGATCCACAGGCGAACAAAGCAGGAAGGTGGGGATGGGGGGGAATGGATGAAGGGTTTGTAAGGCGCTTTAGTAAATAGAAGTTAGCCAGCCATTCTCTCCTGTAGGAGAGGGGAGCAAGGAGGGGAAACATACCCCTCTCCGACACCTGTGGAATGGCTGCCTGTCCTTCCTGCAGTCAGAATACGGAGGGAAAAAACAACAACTTAACTTAATGCATGAAACCGATTGATTGATTTGTGCCATCGATCAGATGTCAGCTCTTAGTTCCTTGTGTGTCCCATCAGACTTGGCCAATAAAGAATTCTATTCCTATTTTTTCTAATTCTATTCTATTCTATTTTTTCTAATTCTATTCTATTCTATTCTATTCTATTCTATTCTATTCTATTCTATTCTATTCTATTCTATTTTTTCTAATTCTATTCTATTCTATTCTATTCTATTCTATTCTATTCTATTCTATTCTATTCTATTCTATTCTATTCTATTCTATTCTATTCTATTCTATTTTTTCTAATTCTATTCTATTCTATTCTGTTCTGTTCCAGCAACCATTCTTCATATGTTTTAGCCTCCAGTTCCCTAATCATTTTTGTTGCTCTTTTCTGCACTTTTTCCAGAGTCTCCACATCTTTTTTACATCGTGGCGACCAAAACTGGATGCCATATTCCAAGTGTGGCCTTACCAAAGCATTATTAAGTGATATTAACACTTCATATGTGAGCCGGTTCCCCAGCACCTGAAACGGGGGTGAAATCCAGCAGGTTCTAACAGGTTCTGGAGAACCGATAGCGGAAATTTTGAGTAGTTCAGAGAACCAGCAAATACCACCTCTGAATGGCCCCAGAGTGGGGTGGGAATGGGGATTTTGCAGTATCCTTCCCCCAGGAGTGGGGAGGGAATGGAGACTCTGCAGTATCCTTCCCCCAGGAGTCGGGAGGGAATGGGGATTTTGCAGTATCCTTCCCCTGCCACGCCCACAAAGCCACACCCATAGAACCGGTAGTAAAAAAAATTGCATTTCACCACTGTGTGGTTTGCCTGTCCAAGACATTTTCCAATCTCCTTTTCATTGCACCAACAGGCTGGGAAAGGCAATCAGTGGCCCGATAAATCAACATTTTCCTGCAGACGTGATTATTGGAGGGATTTCCTACATTCCCAGGGATCAGTCCTTTTTTTTAAAATGTCTGGCAGATGTCGTCACATCTGCCAAGATGCTGCTAAAAAAAGGAAGCTCCCTTTCTCCCAGGCCAAATTCAGAAATGGAAAAACCGCCTGCTGGGAAGCTCCTGGAATACCATTCCCAACCCAAATTTGAAAGTTGTTTTTGGGAGGGGGTGGGGGAGGAGGGAAGGCTGTACAGGTAGTCCTCAATTTATGACCGCAATTGGTAGCAGGGATAGCAGTGTTCCAACATCTCAGGGGCTGCCCCAAAGAAGAGGGAGTCAAGCTATTCTCCAAAGCACCTGAAGGCAGGAGAAGAAGCAATGGGTGGAAACACATCAAGGAGAGAAGCAACTTAGAACTAAGGAGGAATTTCCTGACAGTGAGAACAATTAACCAGTGGAACTCCTTGCCTCCAGAAGTTATGAATGCTCCAACACTGGAAGTTTTTAAGAAGAGGTTGGATAACCATTTGTCTGAAGTGGTGTAGGGTTTCCTCCCTAAGCAGGGGGTTGGACTAGAAGACCTCAAAGGCCCCTTCCAACTCTCTTGTTCTATTTCTATTGAGCAATTGAGCACAGAACACCCACAGTTCCTCTCGTGAAGTGAGACATTTGTTCAGGGAGTTTTGCCCCGTTTTTCTGGCCACTCTGTTTAAGGGAATCACTGCCCCGTTCATAAGTTAGGAACCTGGTGTATTAAATGAACCTGGCTTCACTTAACTGGGGAATTCTGGGAGGGGAAGGCTACTCGGTTGCCAAAGTTGAGAGCTCTGCACTCTTCATGGACCAACCAGCCAGTGGTGGAACTCAATTTTTTTTACGACTAGTTCTGTGGGCGTGGCTTGGTGGGCGTCGTGTGGCTTGGTGGGCGTGGCAGGGGAAGGGTACTGCAAAATCTCCATTCCCACTCCACTTCTGGCGGAAGGATATTGCAACATCTCCATTCCCATGCCACTCCAGGGGAAGGATATTGCAAAATCCCCATTCCCTCCCCACTCTGGGACCAGCCAAAGGTGGAATTTGCCAGTTCTCCGAACTACTCAAAATTTCCGCTACCGGTTCTCCAGAACCTGTCAGAACCTGCTGGATTTCACCCCTGCAGACCAGCCCTTTCATCTTCTCCATCTCCTGATCTTGAAGGCCTCGATGGGTCAGGGCTGGGTAGGCTATTGTTCCTCGGGTGGGGATGTTTTGCAAAGTGAAGAGGCTGCTCTGGTGCAGCCCAGCCGGGGTCACCGAGGAGCCGAGAGCAAGGAGGTCACCATTCCTTGGGCCAGCAGGCAGGCATAAACAGGAACCTGTCTTTCCGCTGACTGTCTTCCAGAAGACGAAAGCTCTTTTGGAGAAGAAAGCAAGATGAGGCACGGGGAGGAAGGCATTACAATTAGTCAACTCTCTGTGGGAAGCGAAGGAGGAAGCAGAGAATATAAACCAGCCTCAAGCAGCATTTGCTGGGATAAAAACAAGCATATATATAGATATATAGTGCACACCCAGAAAGAGACACACAGAGAGAGACACACAAACACATCTCAGCCAGCTGCAGAGAGATAAATTTAGTCAACGGGCCTGAGATTTTGGGTCGCTTCTTCCTGGTAAAGGGGTTGAGAAATCAGGTTTTTGTCTTGCCCAAGGACCACTGATAGAGTAGAATAGAATAGAATAGAATAGAATAGAATAGAATAGAATAGAATAGAATAGAATAGAATAGAATAGAATAAAGAGAGTTGGAAGGGACCTTGGAGGTCTTCTAGTCCAACCCCCTGCCCAGGCAGGAAACCCTACACCACTTCAGACAAATGGTTTATCCAAAATCTTCTTTAAAACTTCCAGTGTTGGAGCATTCACAACTTCTGGAGGTAAGGAGTTCCACTGATTAATTGTTCTCACTGTCAGGAAATTCCTCCTTGGTTCTAAGTTGCTTCTCTCCCTGATTAGTTTCCACCCATTTGCTTCTTGTCCTGCCCTCAGGTGCTTTGGAGAAGAGCTTGACTCCCTCTTCTTTGGGGCAGCCCCTGAGATATTGAATAGGACACGGGAGAAAGGACAAGGGATAATTTAACCTACTTCTTCTCCGAGGACTTCAGATGTACCCATCTGTAGCAGCTAAGATCCTTTTTTCAAATGCATTTCTCAAGAAACACTAAAAACAAAATAATAATAATAAAAAAACAGAAACATCGCGCCCACATTTGCGCTTGTGTTTAAAAAGCTCTCAAAACCACTTCTTTCCACTCGAACCGTCCTCGGATCGGATTCTCACAATTCCCAGATTAAGATGGAGAGAGATGGACCTTTGGGGTCCAATGCAACCATTCTCTAGCAGTGTTCCAATATCTCAGGGGCTGCCCCAAAGAAGAAGGAGTCAAGCTCTTCTCCAAAGCACCTGAGGACAGGACAAGAAGCAATGGGTGGAAACTAATCCAGGAGAGAAGCAACTTAGAACTAAGGAGAAATTTCCTGACAGTGAGAACAATTAATCAGTGGAACTCCTTGCCTCCAGAAGTTGTGAATGCTCCAATACTGGAAGTTTTTAAGAAGATGTTGGATAACCATTTGTCTGAAGTGGTGTAGGGTTTCCTGCCTAAGCAGGGGGTTGGACTAGAAGACCTCCAAGGTCCCTTCCAACTCTGTTATTCTATTCTATTCTATTCTAGTCTATTCTAGTCTAGTCTAGTCTATTCTGCCTTTTCTCTTCTCTTCTCTTCTCTTCTCTTCTCTTCTCTTCTCTTCTCTTCTCTTCTCTTCTCTTCTCTTCTCTTGTTCCTTCTTTCTCTATTCTATTCTATTCTATTCTATTCTATTCTATTCTATTCTATTCTATTCTATTGTATTCTATTCTTCCTATGAAATGGGGATTGGGGGGCAGCCATCATGAGGTTAATTTTGGGAAAAACTAGCATGTCCTGTGAATAGAGAAATCCGATCAATCAAAAATGCATCCCACCACCCAACCCCCTTCCCGAGTGTGTTTGTTTTGCAGGAGAGTTCCTGAAACAAGCCAACCGCTCATTAAAAGATCCTGCCAGATAAATTTGCAAGCCCCCACCCCCACCCCGAGAACGGCGAGATATAAAACTGACAAGGGTGAGATGGAACAGGCCACGTTCCCAAATTGGTTTCCAACTTCCAATAAGGTCTCGGACGGGGGGAGACTGCTGCTTCCGAATACACAAACGGGGATGATGGTTGGCAGAACTCTTCACCCCTTTGGGCCTCCGAGATCTTACTCCTGGGGTGGCAAATTTGCTTTGGAATGATGGTAACCCAAAGGGAACAGAAAAGAAAAAGAAAAGAATGGAGACAGACAATCGTGTTAAGTCATGATCTCACATTCTGGGATTTATTCACAATAAGAATAGAGCTGAAAGGGGCCTTGGAGGTCATCTTATTATCCTTATTCATTATATCCTGGATCCAGCAATATTGGCCAACTATCGTCCTGTCTCCAACCTTCGCTTCATTGCGAAGGTTGTTGAGAGTGTGGTCGTGCAACAGTTTCCGCAATTCCTGGAGGAAACATCCTATCTAGATCCGTTCCAGTCGGGTTTCAGGTCTGGGCACAGCACGGAAACGGCATTGGTCGCGTTGGTGGATGATCTCTGGAGGGCTCGGGACAGGGGTTATTCCTCTGTTCTGGTCCTATTAGATCTCTCAGCGGCTTTTGATACCATCGACCATGGTATCATGCTGCACCGGCTGGAAGAGTTGGGGGTGGGAAGCACTGTGTTACGGTGGTTCTCCTCCTTTCTCTCCGACCGATCGCAGTTTGTGTTGGCAGGGGGGCAGAGGTCGACCTCGAGGCCTCTCATCTGTGGAGTGCCGCAGGGATCGGTCCTCTCGCCCCTTCTGTTCAACATTTATGTGAAGCCGCTGGGCGAGATCATCCGTGGCTTTGGGGTGAGATACCACCAGTACGCTGATGACACCCAGCTGTACATCTCCACCCCAGGCCACCCCAACGATGCCCTTGAAGTGATGTCCCAGTGCCTGGAGGCTGTGCGGATCTGGATGGGGAGGAACAGGCTCAAGCTCAACCCTTCCAAGACTGAGTGGCTGTGGCTCCCGGCATCCCGATATAGTCAGTTGACTCCATCGCTGACTATTGGGGGCGAGTCTCTGGCCCCCTCGGAGAGGGCGCGCAATCTGGGAGTCCTCCTGGATAGGCAGCTGTCCTTGGAGGAACATCTGACGGCTGTTACCAGGGGGACCTTTTATCAGGTTCGCCTGATTCGCCAGTTGCGGCCCTTTCTTGATCGGGATTCCTTGTGCACAGTCACTCACGCCCTCGTCACCTCTCGCCTTGACTACTGCAACGCTCTCTACATGGGTCTCCCCTTGAAGAGCACCCGGAGGCTCCAGCTGGTCCAGAATGCAGCAGCGCAGGTAGTGATGGGAGCAACATGGCGCTCCCATGTAACACCGCTCCTGCGCGAGCTGCACTGGCTCCCGGTGGTCTTCCGGGTGCGCTTCAAGGTGTTGGTTATCACCTTTAAAGCGCTCCATGGCATAGGGCCTAGCTATCTCCGAGACCGCCTGCTGCTACCAATGACCTCCCATCGACCCGTGCGCTCCCACAGAGAGGGCCTCCTCAGGGTGCCATCAGCCAAACAATGTAGGCTGGTGGCCCCCAGGGGGAGGGCCTTCTCTGTGGGGGCTCCCACTCTCTGGAATCAGTTGCCCCCGGAGATAAGGAGAATCCATGACCTCAATGCCTTCCGTCGTTCCCTGAAAACCCATCTTTTCCAGCAAGCCGGGTTGGCTTAGAAGAAATTTTTAAATTTTAAATTTTTTAATTAGTTTGTTATTCTTAACTTTCGGCCCAAATCTATATATATTTTTAAATGTTTTAATATTTGTATTCTATGTTTTTTATCTTGGCTGTACACCGCCCTGAGTCCTCAGGGAGAAGGGCGGTATATAAATTGGAAATTAAATTAAATTAAATTAAATTAAATCTAGTCCAGCCCCCTGCTTAAGCAGGAGACCCTATCTCATTTCAGACAAGTGGCTGTTCAGTCTCTTCTTAAAAAGACTCCAGTGATGAAGCACCCACAACTTCTGGTGGCAAGCTGTTCCACTGGTTAATAGTTCTCACTGTTAGGAAGTTTCTCCTTAGTTCCAGGTTGCTTCTCTCCTTGGTTAGTTTCCATCCGTTGCTTCTTGTCCTGCCTTCAGGGGCTTTGGAGAATAGGTTGATCACCTCTCTAGAACAGCCCCTCAAACATTGGAAGACTCTTATCATGTCACTCCTAGTTCTTCTTCTCTTCCTTAGGTTAGAGACATACCCAGTTCCTCCACAAACGTGGATCTACTATTCTAGCCTCCAGACACTCATTGTTCTTCTCGGCACTCTTTCTAGACTCTCAACAACATCGCTGGAGAACTCTGGTAGTTGTTGAAGTCCCCATCTTCAAGCTGCCAAGGGTGAGGAAGGAACACTGGCTGTGGTTTGCCCAATGCGTTTTGTTCCGTTGAGAAGACCAGGGTTTAACCATCCGTGGCTTAGCGCGATGCGACACGGTGCATTCCAGTTCATTCATCCTAAGGAGACCATTTTATTTTTTTGGGGAGGACCATTGTAGGATATATATCTAACCCAACCATAAGTCAAGATAGAATAGAATAGAATAGAATAGAATAGAATAGAATAGAATAGAATAGAATAGAATAGAATAGAATAATAAGTAGAATGGAATGGAATGGAATATAGAAGAATTAGAATAGAATAGAAAATAGAATAGAATAGAATAGAATAGAATAGAATAGAATAGAATAATAAGTAGAATGGAATGGAGTGGAATATAGAATAGAATTAGAATAGAAATAGAATAGAATAGAAATAGAATAGAATAGAATAGAATAGAATAGAATAGAATAGAATAGAATAGAATAATAAGTAGAATGAAATGGAATGGAATATAGAATAGAATTAGAATAGAATAGAATAATAAGTAGAATGAAATGGAATGGAATATAAAAGAGAAATAGAAATAGAAATAGAAATAGAAATAGAAATAGAATAGAATAGAATAGAATAGAATAGAATAGAATAGAATAGAATAGAATAGAATAGAATAGAATAGGAATACAGACAGTGGACTGGACTGGACTGGACTGGACTGGACTGGACTGGACTGGACTAGAATAGAATAGAATAGAATAGAATAGAATAGAATAGAATAGAATAGAATAGAATAACAGAGTTGGAAGGGACCTTGGAGGTCTTCTAGTCCAACCCTCTGCTTAGGCAGGAAACCCTATAGCGTTTCAGACAAATGGTTGTCCAATCTCTTCTTTAAAAACTTCCAGTGACCGTCCTGTAATAAACCACCCATTCTGGCCAAAAGCAATTTTCCCCCATCTTCTGCAGGACTCCTCCTTTTTTGGGTTGGAAGGGTTATCTCTCTTCCTTCGGGGGAGAGGAAATTAAGGGCCAGGAATGGCAGAAAGGCAGTTTCCACCTGGATTAAGTGTTAATTAAAACCCCATCACCTTCCTGAATAGGGGCAGGGACCTGCCTACCCTGGGGGTGTTTGCAGAAATTAGAAGGTTGTGGGATTGTTGGCGTTGGGGTGTTTTGCTTTAATGCCCACTGGGGACCCCCCCCCCGGCAGTAAAATGGTCACACCTGGTTTACAGAGGGAGATTGCTATCAGGTGTTCTCATTGTTACCTGTGGCAGGTATAAGAATGGTTTCATCCCTGGAGGGAATAAGGACTCATATTTGGCAGCACAGGGAGGTGGGGGGGGGGCTTGGAAAGGCAAATCCGAGCTTGCTTGCCCTAGTGATTTATGGGGTGGGGCAGGGGCATGGAAATGATTTGAAATTGTGTCCTCTGTTGCCCTAGAGTGACCTTTCTCAGCCTCCGTAAATTTAAGTTAGGTAGAATTAAATTTATTTATTTATTTATTTATTTATTTATTTATTTATTTATTTATTCATTCATTCATTCATTCATTCATTCATTCATTCATTTTGTCAAGCATGTATAAGATAACAGATAACAGGGCTGGCTTGATTCCACAGCTTTGGTTAATTTTAATTGATTTTAATTGGGTGTTTTAAATTGCGGCCAAAAATATTTAATTATTTTTAAACTGTTTTTAAATTTTGTGTGTTCTGTTTTATTCTGACGGTTCATCGCCCTGAGTCTTCCTGGAGAAGGGCGGTATACAAATTAAAACAAACAAACAAACAAATAAATAAATATAAGTATAAACATGATTATGACTACATGAAATGAATACGAATAAAAGGGGGGGACAGTAATAATAATAATTTATAATAACTTTATTGTCATTGTACGTGTATACACAGTATACCCATACCCACCAAATAATTTTAACTAAGTTTCTTTTTATATTGGCTTATTTACGTTTTTTTTGTTGTTGTTGTTTTTTGTTAATTATAATGGTTGCAGTTGTAAACCTTCTCTATTTTTAATAGAAACACTCATCGTCTTTCTGACTCTAATTTCTACCTCTCATCTCTAACCGCCACAAAATGTGGACTCTGTGTTTATATCTCACGGCAATTCAAGAGCCCCGGCGAAACCTGGTTCCCCCCTTGGGTCTCCCACTTGGCAAAAAGGAATAGGAATCCTTCCTTCTCGCAGAGGTTCACACGCTCCAGCCCAGGAGCCTCGACATCCCGTGGGAATCCCTAGAAATGGGCCTTGCATCCTGAAGTGTCTGAAGGGAGGGGGAGAGGGGAGAGGGGAGGGTCCGTTTTTCCTTTTTTTTCTCACAACAGGGATGTGCAACTGTTTTTTCAGGCCAGGAGTGACACCCCTCTTATCACCTCGCAAGTCTCCCCTGTCCCTCAACCTTTGAGAATCACAATGCCCGAATGGCCTGGCTGGCCACAGTAATTTAAAGCGCTCATTTATCTTCTGTGGATAGGATAGGATAGGATAGGACAGGACAGGACAGGACAGGACAGGACAGGACAGGACAGGACAGGACAGGACAGGACAGGATAGGATAGGATAGGATAGGATAGGATAGGATAGGGAGAAGGAGAAGGAGAAGGAGAAGGAGAAGGAGAAGGAGAGGAGAGGAGGAGGAGGAGAGAGTAGGATAGGATAGGAGAAGGAGAAGGAGAGGAGGAGAAGGAGGAGGAGAAGGAGAAAGAGGAGGAGGAGGAGAAGGAGGGGAAGGGGAGGGAAAGAGGAGATGAAAGGAGAGGAGGAGGAGGAGAAGAGGAAAGGAGGAGAAGGAGAGAGAGGAGAGGATAGGAGGAGAAGAGAAGGAGGAGGAGGAGAGAGTAGGATAGGATAGAATAGGAAGAGAAGAAAGAGAATGAGGAGAGGAGGAGGAGGAGGAGAGAGTAGGATAGGATAGGAGAAGGAGAAGGAGAAGGAGGAGAGGAGGAGAAGGAGAAAGGAGAAAGGAGAAGGAGGAGGAAAAGAAGGAGAAGGAGGGGAAGAGGAAGGGAAGAGGAGATAAAAGGAAAGGAGGAGGAGGAGGAGGAGAGAGTAGGATAGGATAGGAAGAGAAGAAAGAGAAGGAGGAGAGGAGGAGGAGAAGGAGAAGGAGAAGGAAAGGAGGAGGTGGAGAAGAAGAGAGTAGGATAGGATAGAATAGAATAGGAGCTGGGAGGGACCTTTCTCACACACTCCCAACACCCCCCCCCCAATCCCGGCGATGGATCCCAGAGCCAAGATGTCTCTGCTGCCATTTCAGTCATCAGCCCCTTATCGCCTTCAGGGAATGCAATTTGGCAGGCCTTGGAAAAACACCGGGGAAGGGAAAGGAAAACAACTCGGGAGGCTGGCTGTCCAAGGGCAGCAAGGACCCTCCTTGCCTTCAGCCAACGAATGGGAGAGACCGACTGCAAAGCTGAAGCTCTGCAAGATACGGAAGGCATCGGAAATGGAGGCACCGTTGTGCACTGGGGAGAAGCAGTTTCGGTGTGCTGCTCTTGTTCAAAGCCCTAATGTGTTTTTATGTGGGTTTCATTTCAGCACAGTGCAAAAAAATTACAATAGAGTAGAGTAGAGTAGAGTAGAGTAGAGTAGAGTAGAGTAGAGAATTAAAAAATAGGATAGACTAGAGTAGACTAGAGTAGAGTAGAATAGAATAGAATAGAAGTAGAGTAGAGTAGAGTAGAGTAGAGAAGAGTAGAGTAGAAGAAAAGAATAGAGTAGAGTAGAGTAGAGTAGAGTAGAGTAGAGTAGAGTAGAGTAGAAGAAAAGAATAGAGTAGAGTAGAGTAGAGTAGAGTAGAGTAGAGTAGACTAGACTAGACTAGACTAGACTAGAATAGAATAGAATAGAATAGAATAGAATAGAATAGAATAGAATAGAATCTGGAAGGGACCTTGGAGGTCTTCTAGTCCAGTCCCCTGGCCATGCCCCCCCGCCCCTCCCAAGGTCAAACGCAACCCTGATGCAGCCCTCAATGAAATCGAGTTTGACACCCCTGCTCTAAATCCTCTTTCTTGAACCATGGAGAAGTTGGGGTCAAAACAGATCCCTGTTGTGGCCCGCCAGCGGCCTGCATGGATTGATGCTGATCCCGACAACAAGGAGGCTGGTGTGGTGCCACGCCAGCAGCCTGTGCAGCTGGTGCTCGAGTCGGACAGCGAGGAGGCTGGAGAAGATGTGGTGCCAGAGGCGGGGATTCAGCCAGGACCTTCAGAACCTCCAGAGGCTCCTTTAAGTGAAGAGGACGAAGAGGAGGAGCCTCTTCTCAATGCACGGGCCTGCCAAAAGGCAGGAGTGGTTCCTCAGGAGAAGGTCTCCTCGAGAGTAAGGCTTGGGGCTAATTGGCCACTCCCCTAGCCTATTTAAGAAAGGACGCAGCTTGCAACAAGCTGCAGGAAACAACTTTAGTTCACGAAGCATCGCATTGGGATTTCTCTGCAACCTGGTTTCTGGGCTTTCTGCCAACTCCAGTAAGACTCCGACTATCTTATCTGTGGAATTCTGGCAGGCTGTTAAGAACGCTTATTAACAGCCGGCATTCGCTAAAACTACATTATTTGAGTAAACTTAAGTTTTGTTCAGAATTTGTGTGTGCTGTGTTCTTTGGGATCCGTGGCTGGGGCAGAACAATCCCTTAAGGTGTCTGGTGATTCTTTAACCTTTAGGGCAGTGTACCTCCTCACCCTTGGCAGATTGAAGATATCTGGATTTCAACTCCCAGAATTCCCCGAGCCAGGAATTCTGGGAGTTGAAGTCCACACTTCTTTCAAGCTTGCCAAAGTTGAGAAAAACACCACTTTAAGGAAAAAACGGCTGGGAAGGCTCGACATCTTTGCAGGCGTCATCGAGCAGGTGGTCTCCTCCACCCTCCTCCTTCCTCTTCCTCACCCATCTGGAGGACACGCTAAGCATCCCGATGAAAAGTCCTTCTTCTTTCCTCCCCCCCCCACTCCCTCATTTGCAGAGCGGGACATAATTAGAGGACCGTCAGGCGGTGCGCCTCGGTGTGCAGCCCTGCCATGCTGAGAAAGAGAGAGAGAGAGAGAGAGAGAGAGAATGAGAGAAAGAGAGAGAGAGAGAGAGAGAGAGGGTCCATGGCATCGTTCCATTTCTGCTGCCATGTGAACGGGAGGGGGGGGAGGATTTATAGCCTCTTGTTGAGGGGTTCTCACAGAGAGAGGAGGGGGTGCCAGCCCTAAGCGCTTGTGCCCTGATGAATGAATGGGGCATCCGGTTTGGAAAATTCCCACACAGAGGCTAGCAGGAAGCCACAGGAGACTCCCTTGTGCCTTCTTGGGGTTCTGAATCCTCTTTTGTGTCTCGGGAGGTGTGAAGGGGGCGGGGAAGGGGTGCGCGCAGTGACAACCAACCGGGCAGCCCAAGGCCCAGATGGGAGACTAGAGTGGGCTGCAAAGATCTGAACGGCCACCTGAAGGCATCAAAGAGCTCCATTCAGCCATTAGTCCGGCCATCTGGGTTTTTGCAGCTGGAGCAGGCAGCCAAAAATCTTTTTGGTGTGTGTCTCCAGCCAGAACACCCAATGAATATCCACCACCAAAATAACAACAACAACAAAACAACAACAACAGTAGTAGTTTCACAAGCCAATAGCTTGAATTGAAGATTTGAGCAGAACTTCCTGGCTCCTCTTTCCACACAGTCCTTCTTTCAATAGGGACCCTTCTCTGGCAACCTGCGCTGCTCGTTTGCATGCCCAAAGACCCCAGCACAGAGAAGGGCTCTATTTTGGGGGTTCCGATTGGCCCCCCAAAAGGAAGAGCAGCAGAACTCACAGAAACTTGGAAAAATATTAGTTGGCCTAACAGCAATAGCACTTATATACCGCTTCACAGCGCTTTCCAGCCCTCTCTAAGTGGTTTACAGAGTCAGCGTCTTGCCCTCCCCAAAATCTGGGTCCTCGTTTTACCAACCTTGGAAGGATGGATGGAAAGCTGAGTCAATCTTGAGCCAGTCAGGATTGAACTGCTGGCAGTGAGCAGAGGTAATCTGCAATACTGCATTCTGATAATAGATGATGATGATAGGTAGGCAGGTAGGCAGGCAGGCAGGCAGGCAGAGATGGAGAGAAAGAGAGAGTGAAACAGTGAGAGAGAGAGAGAGAGAGAGATAGATAGATAGATAGATAGATAGATAGACAGACAGAGATGAGACATAGATAGATGCAATAGCATTTAGGCTTATACATTGCTTCACAGTGCCTTACAGCCCTCTCTAAGTGATTTAGAGTCAGCCTCTTGCCCTCAACAATCTGGGTCCTCATTTTACCAACCTCGGGAAGGATGGAAGGCTGAGTCAACCTTAAGACAGTCAGGATTGAACCGCTGGCAGTGGGCAGAGTTAATCTACAATACCGCATTCTGATGACAGACAGACAGACAGACAGACAGACAAATAGATAGATCGATAGATCGATCGATCGATAGATAGATAGAAAGATAGATGGATGATAGGTAGATAGGTAGATGATAGGTAGGATAGGATAGGATAGGATAGGATAGGATAGGATAGGATACGTAGATGATAGATAGATAGATAGATAGATAGATAGATAGATAGGGATGGATGGATGGATGGATGGATGATAGGTTAATAGAATAGATAGGTAGGTAGGTAGGTAGGTAGATAGGTAGATGATAGGTAGATAGGATAGAGAGAGAGATGGATGGATGGATGTTAGGTAGATAGGTAGATAGATAGATAGATAGATAGATAGATAGATAGATAGATAGATAGACAGATAATAGGTAGGTAGGTAGGTAGATGATAGGTAGATAGGGGAGAGAGAGAGAGAGATGAGGGGGGGGAGAGAGATGAGACATAGATAGATGCAATTGCACTTAGACTTATATACCGCTTTACAGTGTTTTCCAACCCCCTCTAAGCGGTTTACAGAATCAGCCTCTTGTCCCCAACAATCTGGGTCCTCATTTCACCGACCTCGGAAGGAGGGAAGGCTAATGGAGGTATTGTCTCTGTGGGGGTTTCCCCCCTCCCACTCCACCTCTTCCCCGCCAAGGGCTTTCATCCCTCCTCCCCCCTCTTTCAGCGAAGGGCGGGGTCAGGCTCGCAGCCCTCTTTAAACGCCCCTGGCACTCCCACCCCGCAGCCCAGCCTGGCTGAGCGGCGGCCGTCGAAAGTGGGCAGAGGCAGAGGCGCAGGGCGGCAGGCAGGCAGGCAGGCGGGCAAGGGCAGCTGCAGCGATGGAGAGCTCCTTTTACGACTACGACGAGGAGCCTCCGGGCAACTGGAGCGAGGCAGCCTGGGGTCCCGGGGGCTGCCCGTGGGAAGAAGCCGAGACGGACTGGGAGCTTTCATTCTCGCTGCTGCCCGTCCTCTACATGCTGGTCTTCGTTCTGGGGCTGTCGGGCAACGGGCTGGTGATTTTCACCGTCTGGCGGGGCCCGCCTGGCAAACGCCGCTCAGCCGACGCTTATATTGGCAACCTGGCGCTCGCCGACCTGGCTTTCGTGGTCACCTTGCCGCTTTGGGCGGCTTACACGGCGCTGCGCTTCCACTGGCCCTTCGGCTCGGCGCTGTGCAAGCTCAGCAGCTACCTGGTGCTCCTCAACATGTTCGCTTCGGTTTTTTGCCTGGGCTGCCTGGGCTTCGAGAGGTACCTGGCCATCGTGCACGCGCTGCCTCGCTCGGCCGGCCGGCTTCCATCCTCCTCCTCTTCTTCTTCCTCCTCCTCCTCTTGCGCGTCCCCGCGGCCGCGCACCTGGACGCTGCTCTCGCTGGCTGCCGTGTGGTTGTTAGCCGGCTTGCTGGCGCTGCCGGCGCTGCTGCTGCGGCAGACTCGGCTGAGCCCTCGCGCGGGCAACGCCTCGGCTGTGGAATGCGACATGGATTTCAGCGGCTTGGCCGGCAGCCCCGAAGAGGCAGCGCGTTGGCTGGCGGCGCTGAGTTTAGCCACGACGGCGCTGGGCTTCGTGGTGCCTCTGCTGCTGCTGACGCTTTGTTACTGCTGCATCGGAGCCGCTGTAAGCCGCCACTTCCAACGGCGAGCGCGCAAAGAGGAAAGCCGGCAGCGCCGGCGGCTTTTACGCATCATCGTGACGCTGGTTGCCGTCTTCGCCTTGTGTTGGCTGCCTTTCCACCTGCTGAAGAGCCTCTACGTGCTGGCTTGGGTGGGGTTGCTGAGTTTGCCCTGCGCCTGGCTGGACCTGATCCTGCGCCTGCACCCCTACGCCACCTGCCTGGCTTACATCAACAGCTGCCTCAACCCCTTCCTCTACGCCTTCTTCGACGGCCGCTTCCGCGCACAGTGCTTGTTGCTGCTCGGACTGCGCTCTCCGCGCCGGGGACCCGCCGGCTCCGTCTCGTCCACGCTCAGCGGCCAGACGCAGAAGTCGGAGCTGCCTTCCTCGGGCACCAAGGTGTAAAGGAGGCTTGCGCGCCTCCCGGCTTCGGGGATCGCCAAAACGGCCTTTGGAGACAGGAGTGGGGTTTCTTTTTTGGGCCGGGATCGCCAAGCTGGCGCCCCCCGCCTGGACCGTCCCCGTCTTGAGAACTTTCCCTTCCCTGGCTACGGACTGGTTCTTCTCTCGCGACCCGGGAACTCACCGTTTTGGGGCAGGTCCTTGCGGTGGGCAACTCCCTTTTTGTACCCAATAAAGTCTAAAAAAAAAATTAAAATAGAGTCGGTTCTTGTCTTAGCTGTTTTGCTCTGGCGCGGAGTTTTGGAAAAAAAGGGGGAGAGGGGAGAGGAGTTCGTCCAGGTGGGGAGGAGCGGCCGATGCCTGAAGCCAAGGGATTTTTTCCCCCTTGCAGGGGTTGGGGGGAGGCGACGCCAAGCTGGGTTCAGAATGCAGAATAATTGGAAGGGACCTTAGAGGTCTTCTAGTCCAGCCCCCTATTCAAGCAGGAAACCCTATACTACTTCAGACAATTGGCCGTCCAGTCTCTTCTTTAAAAAAAAAAACCTTCCATAATTTCTGGTGGCAAGCAGTTCCAAGGATTAATTGTCCTCGCTGTTAGGAAGTAATTCCAGGTTGCTTCTCTCCTCGATTAGTTTCCATCCGTTGTTTCTTGTCCTGCCTTCAGGGGCTTTGGAAAATAGGTTGACCCCCTCCTCTTTTGGGGCAGCCCCTCAAATATTGGAACTCTGCTGTCGAGTCACCCCTAGTCCTTCTTTTCACTAAAAAAAAACCCAATTCCTGTATCTGTTCATGTTTTTGCTCCCCTCTGCACTTTTCCAGTCTCAACCTTTTTTTAAACGCAGTTATTCCAGATGCGGTCTTACTAAAAGTTTTACAAAGTGGTGCTAATAGTTGACACGATTTTGATTCTATGCCTCTGTTCACAACCAAGGGTTTTAAAATCAGATCCGTGCTTAAGATTTCTGCTAAATTTGAGCTTGATGAGATGTTTGAAACCAAGTCGTAATATTTGGATTAAGTGATAAATCGTTGCACGACGTGCAAAAGCAGCTGGATTTTGACAACAGAATAAACCACAGATGATCCCGGCATTTTTTTTTTTTTGTGTGTGTGTGTGTTATGTCTGCAAAGACAGGTTTTCTACAACTTAACTTTGCCAGTACAACCTTAAGAAGGATTTGAAAATTAGGTGTGAAAATAGTGTTTTCCCTTAATAAGGTGATGTTGTAGAGCAGTGTTTCTCAACCTTGGAAGCTTGAAGATGGGTGGACTACAACTCCCAGAATCCCCCAGCCAGCACTGCTGGCTGGGGGATTCTGGGAGTTGTAGTCCACCCATCTTCAAGCTTCCAAGGTTGAGAAACACTGTTGTAGAGTCTAGACTCTAGATTTATGTCCTCCCTCTTTGTAAATCTTGAATGTGTGCCAATGTATTAAAACTATTTGGGGATAATTTTGGATGTCCTGGTGAATTGGCCCCATTCTTTACAAAACAAAAAAACTCATGGAAGCCCATCACCGTTGCTCTTCCCATGCTAATTTTAAATTCCGTAAACCAACCATGCACCCTTGGTCACGGATGGGAGTTTGGTCACTTGCACAAGTTGCTTCTGTGATCCTTGAATGCTCTCATTATGAGCCAAACAATTCCTACTTTCTCTCCAAGAGTCTATAAATCTATATCAGATTTCCTTGTCTGCTGCTTCTGCTTATTTCTACCTCCCCTCCCCTTGTTCTCTCCCCTCCCCACTTGGAGCAGGGGAAGCAAACTCCTCCTTCTTGGTTCAAGAGTCAGAAAATTCTCGGGATTTGATCCCTTCATCCCTGTTCTTTGCCCACAGAGCTCCTATTAGTACCTTTACTACCTGAGACCAGAGCCCCAGAGCTCTTCTCACCCCACCTTCACCCCGGCAGCTAGGTGCCAGCAACAGAAGCCCAACAAGGGCTTCTCAGCTAGGATTGGTCAGTGATTGGGGTTTGTGACCGCCCCCCCCAATGATAAAATTAGCAAGGGACACGGTGGCTGAGTGGCTAAGACGCTGAGCTTGTCGATCGAAAGGTTGGCAGTTCAGCGGTTCGAATCCCAAGTGCCGTGTAACGGGGTGAGCTCCCATGACTTGTCCCAGCTTCTGCCAACCTAGCAGTTCGAAAGCAGGTAAAAAAAATGCAAGTAGAAAAATAGGGACCACCTTTGGTGGGAAGGGAACAGCGTTCCATGCGCCTTTGGCGTTGAGTCATGCTGGCCACATGACCACGGAGACGTCTTCTTCGGGCAGCGCTGACTCTTCGGCTTTGAAATGGAGATGAGCAGCGCCCCCTAGAGTCAGGAACGACTAGCACCTATGTGCGAGGGGAACTTTTACCTTTACCTAAGAGATGGTATGGTTAGGAAAGGCCCTTGTATGACAAAATCTCCATCCTACTGATGCTAAATCTGCTGGAACCAAATTCTCATTTGTCCCAGTCTGGCAATATGACTGAAAATATGACTATGGTATAAGTAGGCTTGATGATGGTTTTGAAGGATTGAAGACGAAGACTTCTGCTGCTGTCATTCAGCTTCACACCAACCAGGTTCGGACTGAACTCCTAAGCAGCCGTTTTGGAAAAAGAGATGCAGCACAGCTGACCGGAGCCAGGGAAACGGGGAGGCTGGGAGAACCCACGGAAAAGACAGCACAAAGCCATGCTATTCTGCGCCCTCTCCTGGGAAGCTGCCCTGTCCCACATCTGCAGGACATCTGCCCAAGGGAGCCAAGGTAGAATTGCCAGGACGGAGAGGAAGATGACAAGGCTTCAGTTGTGTCACGAGGCAACGAGAGAACTTGGCGATCTTTTGGGTTCGGCCCCAGACGCGAACTGTGTGTCCCCAGTTCCTCTCCTCCCCTGGCCCGCCCCGCTGGCAAGAGGAAGAGGAGCAAAAGCTGTGGTTTTCTTATCTCATGAAAGGGATAGGGGGCTTCTAGACAGCAGAGAGAACTAGGAAGGCAGTTCTCTCTCCAGGCGGCCTACATGACACACCTGTGCAGGGTAGGTCGCCCTTCAACTTGCAACGGAGATTGTCCGGGGAATGTGGGGTGCCATGTGGATAAAGGGGGGGGAGGAGGGGTTATCTCCAAAAGGCACCCGCAGCTGAGCTCAGGTTTTGGGGAAGCTGGCAGTTTGGACAATGTACCATCTCAGCTGCCGGGCTTTTCATGAAGGTCCTTTCATCAAGCCAGGCGCCGATCTAAGCAGCTGCACCGCCTTGGCAAGAGGCCCCACCCCCACCGTCACAAAAGGAGCACAGTGATAAGGGTGGTGGGAAGGGAGTATGGGTATGTGTGTGTGTGGGGGGGGGGAAGGAACGTCTCAGCAGCTGGAAGGGAGACTTGAGGAGAGGTTCAGCCATTGAGGGACGGAAAAATACTTCGGGTTGGAGAAGTTGTCTCCTGGGTCCACCTACGGAAACGAAGAAATTGCTGATAGGAAGGCCTACGGGAGATTTACAAAATGACAAGCTCTCTAGATCAGGGGTGTCAAGCTTGATTTCTTTGAGGGCTGCATCAGGGTTGTTTGACCCCGCGAGGGCATGGTCGGCTCAACATCACTCATCGAGGCTCCGTTTCCAGGCATGACGGCCTCCTGCAGCCTTCTGTTTTCACCGGCAAAGGGCTGCAGGAGGCCGTCATGGCTGGAAACGGAGCCCCGGAGGCATGTGTGTGGCCCTCCCGAGCTCCATTTTCACTGGCAGAGGCACTTCGGGCCAGTCCTTTGCGGCTTCCAGGGAGGGCCCATGGGACAGATCTAAGCACTCTGTGAGCCTGATTTGGCCCACGGGCCTTGAGTTTGACACCCCCGTTGTTGATGCTTGGGATTATACAGCTCACAATTTCTTGCCATCAGTCAGCCTCCTTGATGGGAAGCACCGGGTTCTAGATCAGCTTTCCAGAGACAAGAGATGAACCGTCTCCCAGAACACCAAACAAGCTGGGTCATATCGTAGCTGGAATATGGATGGAGTCGTTTTTCCATATATCCCGGAGGTTCTCGTTTTGGCAAGAGCTGCATTCGAACTTTGCAGTGAAGGTGGGTTAGCCAGAAGGGGAAAGGTGCAACATTGGGGCAGGTTATCGAAAGAGCTACGGAGTATTTTCTAATTGATGGATTGATTGAGATTGATGCCCAAAAGGGAATATTATGAGGACGGGGTGGGGTGTAAACCAAGATGAAATCCAGAAGTGGCTGCTTGTCATCACTCTTAAGGTAGGCTGGAGAATATTAGACCACTGTAACTTGCAACATAGACAGGACGACGGTATTTTCTTCATTCGGCATCTCCTGAAGGAATTTCGGGAATCAACTGTGTAAATCCAGAATGAAGGTTGCCCATTTTCGTTCATAACCTTCTCTAGAACTGCAGAGCTTAATCAGAATTTTTCATACCAGTGTTGTTGCCCACCAGCAGATCTGGCAGCATTCGGACAGTGAGGAGGTTGGGGAGGAACATGGGCCAGTCCTGGAGTCTGGGGAAGGCTGACGAGGGCTCTGCATTGGAGGCAGAGAGGGGGCCAGGGCCATCTGACTTTTGTCAGCTGCCTTCGGAGTCGGACATCAGTGGGGCAGAAGAATAGCTGGAGCCTGTTCCCAGTATGTGCCTGCGCAGAGTTGCCAGACGAAGGGAACAGCTAAAGAACAAGGGTCAACTCAGGAGTAAAGCCACAGGTGGACGATGAATGGCCCCTCCCAGGGGGAATAAAGAGGAGCAAAGGGAAGGGGAGTTTGCAGGAGACAATCAGTTCATTTGGGTGAAGATCTGTTCCTACGTTCTTGCCAAGTATTGTGGCGTCTGAAAGATATCGGCCTGGCCACTTGGTAATTGTGAATTATCTTAAAAGACTGTGAGAGAGGAAAGACTTTCCTGAAGAGGAATTCACTGTAAATTAAATAAAAAGGGTTTATTGGGACGAGGACTCAGCTTCGTACTGCTGGGGAAGCCTAGGTCAGAATCAGGTGCATATAAATTTGATAAATTAACATATTGATTGTGGCCACTTCAGAAAAGGCACCAACATTACACTTCTTTTGCCAGACATGACCATCTTGTGCTAAAAATCTGCTTGTTAACTGGTCTCTGATGTGTTCGGCTAGCTAGCCCATTAAACTGTGTATCCATTCCCCATAATGCACACCCTCAGTCTGATGTGAGGTGCCATCTTGTTCCTGTTGTTTCCGCTCCTACGAAGGATTGCTTGTGGTTTTCACTTATCACGGAAGCAGAATGGGAATCGACCTTCAGCCACTCCAAATCCCCGTTCTCCCAAAAGTTTGCATAAAGCCCAGGTCAGAAAAAACCCTGTTTCATCTAAGAGTGTGACTTCGTGGCTCTGAAGGAAATGGCTGCCTAAAAATTAAATTTCTGCACAATTCTATATAAAAAGAGCCATTTCCCATGTTTTGGAGGGCCCCCGCTGGGAGCTACTGTATGTTGTTGCCATCTTAATCGGAACAGATTATTTTTCTAGGTCTCTTAGATGCTTCTAGCAGCTGCAGGCTCGGTGTTGTCTTCGCAGTCCTTGAACCTTTGCTGGATACTCCTCTGAGACAGAGCCTCTCTTCCTGTTTTGTGGCTGATCTCTCTTTTTAAAGGCAGCAGCCCAAGTCAAGACTGAATTCAAAAATTCCCCTGCATTTTATTCAGCTTGGGTGTTATAGTGACTTTCAGTCAGCTGTGCTTGCCTGCAGAAAAGCCTCCTTGTCAAAGGGATTTTGTTGGGAAATAGCTTGAAGATGAAAGGAGTGTGTGTGTGTGTGTTTATGGAATTCATTGTGTACTGGAAGACTGCCCACCCTTCCTTATTAAAGTTCTTTAGGTCTAACACAATGATCTATGCAACAATTCAACAACCCATTGCATTTGGCCTGAAGTGACACTAGCCAAGGCAGGACCCCAAGCTTGCTCCAAATACATCCAACCACCTGTCAGCTGAGAACGGGGCTGCCTGAACTCTGGGGTGGGAGGAACTTTCAAAAGAAAGCCTTGGTTTGCATGACACGCACAATTTACCACCTGCATTTCAGCAAATCTAGACCGTGTAAGTGAACGGTTCGATGCATTGTGCCAAACCAGAAAACTCAGTTAATCAAATAAAACATGGTTAGCTCAACCATGGGTGAACACAGAATAGAATAACAGAGTTGGAAGGGACCTTGGAGGTCTTCTAGTCCAACCCCCTGCTTAGGCAGGAAACCCTATAGCGTTTCAGACAAATGGCTGTCCAATCTCTTCTTAAAAACCTTCCAGGGACAGTCCTAAATTCACTGATATTAATATGGAATACACTATTATTTTTTTTTATAAAAAAAATAACGCCAGATACAGCTTACCAAACCAAGAATGCATTTTTGCCCCTATCTCTTCCCAAAATTCTCTTTTCTGATGGCTATTATTGAAGCAAAGGTAGCTTTTCAGGCTTTTGAGATTATTTTCCTTCCTATTTCTGTTAGGTTCAGGGGCTGATTGCGTGGTTTCCCTTCAATCCAGAGACTAAAGAAGCGTAACGTACAATTTTAGCTTCCAGCTTTTTATATACCAGGGCGTGGATCAAAAACCAGCAAGATAAAATACCTCCCTTCCCACAGTTTAAGATGAAGAACACGGTCAGCTCCAGATGAAGCGTGCAAATTGTGGTCATGTGTCAGCGGCCAAATTTAGGAAGACTTCCAAATAGCATAAATGCAAAGTAGGAGGCGAGCCACAAACTGGTGTCCTGGTCGGCAATACCCCCTCCTGCTGTCAGAAAAATGCATTTCTCCAATTAGACAAACAATTCTGTTGCACCTTTGGAGCTAAATTTTCTCCTCCTTCCAAGAGAGGCACCAGCCAAATTGCTCTAATGTGATTCTCTTACCAGCTCCAGCACATTCCTCCAAGGGGAACAGTGGTTATATCAAAATTCAAAATGAACCCATCCATACTACAAATAAAACTTGTTCCATGAACCATTATATTTTTGGGGTTTTTAAGGGTTTTTTTTTTATATTTATAAAATATTTATAAACAACAAGGTTAGAAACCTTAACAGTACAGTGGCTATTTTCATTATATAAAAGAGAAAAATACGAATATGTTCTACACTGACATACTCTACAAGGGACACATGTGTCTAAAACTCCGGCTTCAGCTCTGGCCCATCTGTCTGTGCTGCTTCCTCTACACCTACCGGAGACCCAGAGGACACAGTAACCATGTTCCTTTCTGATTTCACCCAGATGCTGGAGCTGGGCTCGTCAATCTCCTCTGGTAATGAGATCCTCGATGTAAGCATCCAGTTCATCATCTGAATTGAAATCAATATCCTAAAACAGCAGGAAAAAACATTACTTCATATAACGTCCCTCTTAGGAGCAAAACACTCAAGCAGTCATCATCTTCATTTAACGACCCCATAATCCCTTGCGGGATGGTGTCTGGGCAGCTGAATGGAGCTGAGTGCTTACTGACCGGATGCCCTTCCTGTTGCCAGTGCGGAGTTTTGTTCAGCAGATATATTCTCATTGTGCCCAGAGAGAGAAATATCTGTCTCTACCTAGGATCGAACTCACAGCCTCCTGATGCTGAGGCGAGAGCTCCACCTCTAGGCCACCGCACCACTCAAGCAGTGACCCTTAGTAATTACGAAGAACACAGTAGAGAATTTGGCAGACAACAACGCCCTGAGAAACTAAGCTGAGATTTGTTAACAGGAGTTGAAGAGTTGCTCATTTCCGATGTTTAAGGCTTGTCACTCCTGATTACTAGAAACATCTCAAAGAAAAGGTGATTCAAAGCAGCTTATTGGCTGTGATCCATGTGCAAAACCTTTTGCTGGTCTTTGACCATAATAAAAGATTTGATTTGAGAGTTCTGGGAAGGGTCAGTTTTGCACCTCTTGAGAAAGAGCTCAAAACCAGAGATAATCCAAGTTCTAACTTACTTCTTGTACTTTCTTCAGTAGAGCAACGATGTTCGTCCTCAGTTTCTGAAGCTTGTCGTTTGTCTCTCTGACCTTCTGCTCCAGGATGTGAACTTTCTCCTCGCAGGCTTGGATCTGACCATTTGCACGGGTCTGATAGGAGTTGCACAAGTTCTGCAGGCCCACCTCGTACTGTTTAAAATAGTCTTTCTGTGGAAAGGGAGGCATGGAGGAGAACATCCCAAGGGTTACAAGGAAACAAGGCGAAAGGACTTCCATTTGCTCCAAGCAAGAAGAGAAAGACACTCATTACTGTACTTCCAGTCAAAGTCGCCCTGATTATTATCACATAATACTGAGCAAGACGTTAAGATTATGTCGTGTTTTGGGTAGAGGAGGGATGTTTATAATTTAATTACCGTATTTTTCGGAGTATAAGACGCACTTTTTTCCCTCCTAAAAGAGGCTGAAAATGTGGATGCGTCTTATACTCCGAATGTAGCTTTTTCGAAGCTTTTTTTCAGACCTAATGAGGCGCTAGCAAGTGAGCTCCGTGGTTTGCCTGCTTTTCTCATTGCTTCTCTCTCCAAAAATCAGTTGTGCTTTAGAAGCTGTTTTTTATCCCCAAGCAGTGGATAAAAACCAGCAAACTAATGTGCTGAAGCTGACCAGACTAAGGATGCTAGCCAGATACCTGGTACGCAGATTCCCCCCCCCCCCCGCTATTTTCCTCCCCAAAAACTAAGCTGTGTCTTATACTCTGGTGTGTCTTATACTCTGAAAAATACGGTACCTTCTCTAAATAACCAATGAATTTTAATGCAGGGACTCAAATTCTAACTTCTTTTTGCTATTTTGCTCCTATTTTAGGAACACATTTCACAAATATTAAAGGAGACGGCAATGGATGCAATACCAAACTTCTGATTCCAGAAAACTACATCTCATTAAAAAAACACCCTCAAAAATATATCTGGGGAAGTAAGTGAGAATTTTATCAGCTGGACAGAGGACTCACCAAAGGGAATGCCACTAACTCTTGTGAGCTCATGGAAGTCAAATCCTTCTTGGAGATGGGGAAATTGGGGGGCAAGAAATAACGCAAGCAATTCCTACGGAAGCAAAGAGAAGACAAGCAAATTACATAGCAGAACATCGTTTGCAGTTAACAACACACGAAAAAAAGCATAGAAAATGATATTGGGTATAGAATTCAAAGATGGACATTTAGCTCTTCTTCCTTTTCATGTTTTTAGACATATTGTGCAAAAGCCCAGCTTTATTGACAAGCCTTTCATGCTGGGAAAAGATGGAACGAGAAGGGGACAATCCAGCAAGGTAGATAGATTCAATTAATTAGCATTCAGTGGCGAAGGATGTGCCGTTGGAAGGCCAAGTTGAGGAAAGGCTAGATATCTTTGAGAGGGTCCATTTATGCGATTGCTGAGTTGACATCAACTTGATGGCACCTAATCAGTCAATCAATCCGAATATGCATTCAGTGTGTTTAGTGAGGGGTCCTTGATGTTCTCTGAACTTGGCCATTTCATAACCCAACTAGGTAACATCATCAGTAAGGAGTGCTGTTTGCTGTTTATATATTCTGGTGTCTTGCCTGTCAGCGTTGGCAGGAGTGGTCTTAAGAGATTCTTTGGTTGGCCTGTTTGCTGTTGGCTTCTTTGGCAGTTTCTTGATGGGGGTGTCAACCCTGAGCTACAAATATTCTCCTTTATTAATGTGACTTGCTCTTTTCCATGAGCAGAATAAATTGCAAAAGTTGAAGAAATTGGCCGATCGAAATGACTGCAACATTAAATTGTAATACACCTCCGCCAACCTCTGTTCCCAAAATGAAATAGTAAAGGCTGCCTAGTTTATTCAGAAAACGCAAAATGAGAATAGAATAGAATAGAATAGAATAGAATAGAATAGAATAGAATAGAATAGAATAGAATAGAATAGAATAACAGAGTTGGAAGGGATCTTGGAGGTCTTCTAGTCCAACCCTCTGCTTACGCAGGAAACCCTATACCGCTTCAGACAAATGGTTGTCCAGTCCCTTCTTCAAAACTTCCAATGTTGGAGCATTCACAACTTCTGGAGGCAAGGAGTTCCACTGGTTAATTGTTCTCACTGTCAGGAAATTTCTCCTTAGTTCTAAATTGCTTCTCTCCTTGATTAGTTTCCACTCGTTGCTTCTTGTCTTGCCCTCAGGTGCTTTGGAGAATAGCTTGACTCCCTCTGCTTTGGGGCAGCCCCTGAGATAATTGAAGACTGCTATCATGTCTCCCCTAATCCTTCTTTTCATCAAACTAGACATACCCAGTTCCTGCAACCGTTCTTCATATGTTTTAGCCTCCAATCCTCCCCTAATCCTCTTGGTGGCTCTTCTCTGCACTCTTTCTAGAGTCTCCACATCTTTTTTACATCGTGGCCACCAAACTGGATGCTGTATTCCAATTGTGGCCTTATTACCAAGGCCTTATAAAGTGGAATTAACACTTCATGTGATCTTGATTCTGTCCCTCTGTTGATGCAGCCCAGAACTGTGTTGGCTTTTTTGGCAGCTCCTGAGCATGGCTGGCTCCTATTTAAATGGTTGTCCACTAATACCAAGGCCTTATAAAGTGGTATTAACACTTCGTGTGATCTTGATTCTGTCCCTCTGTTTATGCAGCCCAGAACTGTGTTGGCTTAGACATAGATGACATAGATGGCGGAAGACCAAATTATAACTACTGTGGCGAATGGTTTTGCAACACTGCACCGAACACTCACCGTAGGGATTGTGCTAAGAAGTCCGCGTTCTCTTGGCTGCTGCCGGGCCCAGTGGTATCTGGCTCTATTCGGCTATACTCGGAGGTAGAAGGTTCGGAAGGACCATTCGTCTGCTGCTGCTGCTGTTCTTGCTGCTGCTGCTGCTGCGTATCTGGGCTTTGGTGTTCTGGAGACGGGGGCCTCATCAGCCTCACATCCTCACTGCCTCTCTCCACCCTGAATGGAGCAACAGGCACATCACAAGTCTCTGCCATTTTCAAGTCTCCCCAGTTACCGTATTTTTCAGAGTATAAGACACACTTTTTCCCCTCCTAAAAGAGGGTGAAAATTTGGGTGCGTCTTATACAATGAATGTAGCCAAAAACACGAGGCACGGAGGCAGCGATGGTCTGTGGCAATCCCTGCAGCCTGGAGCAGCTGATTGGGGGAATTCCGGGAGGCTGATCCACCTGCCAATCAGCTGCTGGTGCTGAATCAGGCTGCAATAATGTGCTGAAGACCTAAGCCACGCCCAGGCTCCTTGCTCTCTCACACACCAAATACTGTTTCAGTTTCCAAACAGCCCTCAACTCTCACATACTGACAGGATGCTAGCCAAATGAATACTGATGGATGCTGGTAGGCAGAGGCAGAATTTTTTCTTCGTTATTTTCCTCCCCAAAAAGTAAGGTGCGTCTTATACTCCGGAGCATCTTAACACTCCGAAAAATACAATAACTGCCTCGCCATTTTTTTCCCCTGACAAAAGAGCTAAAATTATTAAAATGCGGAGCACAACTTTTGAAATGTCAATATTATGTCAATTGATCATCATGAAATGCAGAACACGCAAGGAGAGTTTATTTTTCTGTATTAGCTTCCTGGGAAATAATTTAGTAATGATGTGATGCAAAAGGTGGGGGGGAGTCTTTGATCTGATCCAGAATGAGTTATCTTAAATTCAAAAATTCTCAGTCTTGGACATTGTTCTTGGGTCAAAATGAAAAGGTGGATAATTCTCACCATTTACAGAGCAGAGCTCCCTCATTCTAGTTAGCAAGAGAAGAACAAAGGAAGCCAGCTCACCCAGGGCCATCTGACATGCTTCCAACAAGCTGCTTCATCATGCAAAACTTTTAAGTGCCTCAGCCTCCCAAAGCCTCTCCCCTCCATTGCTCCAGAATCTGTAGATTAAAAATTACCATCGATCTCTTGGGGTAACATCGGTTGGGACGTAATCAAATTTCACTTTCCAACGGACCATCTGTTTGCCCACCTCGACTGCTGTAATTCGGCCCGTGTACCACTCCTTGTTCACTCGTACCTCCACATGCTGCCCTTTGTCTGAGAGGGGCAGAAAGGGAGAGGCGGCTCAGAGACCAGCAAACAGCCCTGGCTGACAAACTGGCGGGGCTCTGGAACTCTCTATGCTCTTGCATGAAATAGCAAGAGCAAATAGAAGTTCAAATCACACAATCTTTTCTTTTTTTTTAATGGGATACAACCGCTATCAGTGTCAGGGCACTTCCTTTAATGCAGTGTTTCTCAACCTTGGTAGCTTGAAGTCCACCCATCTTCAAGCTTCCAAGGTTGAGAAACACTGCTTTAAAATGCTGTTTACGAGACTGAGATTCAAGGGGAAAGCTGGCTGGGCCTGCAAGGAATTTTTTCAGCATCTGAAAAACCACAGGCTCCTCACTTAAGTCATCCTGTTAACAGAAAGAGGTGGAGAAGAGTTTTCCTGTGGTGGGTATAATCTATGCATGATTTAAGGTAAAGGTAAAGGTTCCCCTCGCACATATGTGCTAGTCGTTCCGGACTCTAAGGGGCGGTGATCATCTCCGTTTCCAAGCCGAAGAGCCAGCACTGTCCAAAGACGTCTCCGTGGTCATGTGGCCAGCAGGACTCAACGCCAAAGGCACATGGGACGCTGTTCCCTTCCCACCAAAGGTGGTCCCTATTTTTTCTACTTGCATTTTTTACCTGCTTTCAAACTGCTAGGTTGGCAGAAGCTGGGACAAGTCACGGGAGTGTATGGCACTAGGAATTCAAACCGCCAAACTGCCGACCTTTCAATCAACAAGCTCAGCGTCTTAGCCACTGAGCCACCACGTCCATGATTTACCTCTCTTTAAAAACAATTGCAAGAGGCCAAAGTACCTTTCTGTGCTCTTTTCATGTGTGCTAATTCCTCTTCTCCTGCACTGTCCGTCAGCTGAAAGCAGAGAGAAGCCAAATATATTCCAAAATCAGTCATCTTCATCATTGTGCTTTATAGATCAAACATTCAGAATACCATCCGAAACAGAAGTTTGTGTTTCTTTTTGCACAACTGGAAATGTCATATCCTGCTCTATAGAAAGAGGTACAGACAACCCTGTGCCATAGCTACGTAAGATATGTTAGTAAAGAGCCTAGGCTGGAGACAGGAGTAACCTTGATGTTGATACATGCACAAGATCTAACACAGCTTCAATTTATTCTATTCCAACTACGATAGTATATCAACTTCATTTTATGTAGCAATATGGTGGGCTGATTAGGAGAATCGCTTTGTTCCACAGCAATAAGCTATGAATGTTATTTAGGAATGGAGTGGGCTAATCAAAAAATATTTAAGTGATGCCTACATGAGAATATAAAATCATGGGGCACTTTACCAAGGAAGGGTGAAGTATTCTCCATACAGATCTTTCTGACTAGCGCAGTGATGGTGAACCTCTGGGAGTCGTGCGAGAGGGCCTTGCTCTTTTGTGGCCCCTGGAAATCACAGAAACGTTCTCGTGTGGTTTTCAAAGGCCTGCAGGAGCACAGCCCTCTGAAACAACTTCTGGAATGGTCCAGAGGGTAGAGGGGCTGACATGCTGGCAAAGTCAAGGTAGGCATTTTCTGAATTTTTGAGATTATCTCGGCCAAAAGGTTCGCCATCACTGGGCTAATGTAATTCCTATCAGAGCTCCTCTTGGTTAACGCAACGAAGTAAAATTTAAGGATTCACAGGCAGCATTCTAGATGTTGCTAGACGTTTTTGGCCAGGCCTTCAGCGACATCCCGAGGACTGAAGGCTGTGCACTCCTGCAATGGATTTCCACCGTGGTAAAAGGAACAGAAATGAGGTGGGAGAGTCACAGCCGTTTCTAGTCATAGGGTTCTAGTTTCTACTTCTGCCCAGACAGGCCCCACTTACTTCAACTACCACCTCACTCGAGTCTTTCTTCTCTTCCTTCACTGTCACAAGTTTGCCTGGTTTCCTTTTCTCTTTTCTCAGTCCAACCTCCTCCTCCATTTCATCCTCCAATGCGCTAAGGCCTCTCTTCCGGGAACTGGAACCCTGCAGAGATGAGAGGCTTGCATTAATCGTCAACGTCTCCTTTTCCACTTCCAAGCGGCAGCTGAGCTGAGGTGTAATTCGGTAAGATTAAAGAATGGCAGGGTATAAAAAGATTACACATTTTAAAAACTGTCTCTGCAAAGTGAGCAGGAAACAATGCCTATCACTCTGCATTTTTTTTTTTTGTTTCAAACTCCATATATACTCTTGACAGTATCTTCCTGCAGGTCTTTAACTAAGTAGCTGGGACTCGGGCAGCGTATTCATTTAATACATGTAAATTTATTAAATAATATGATTGTTATTAAAACATTACAGGTAGTTCTCACTTAGGAACTGCCACAGACTGCAACTGTCTGCAGTTACAGCAGTGCTGAAATAGTAACTGTGACTTTATGACCGTTGCAAGTCTGTAAAGCAAAGGAAAGCTGAAATAAGATTGTAAGCACAATCGTTGTCACGTGATGATTTTCACCAAGCAATTGCTTCGTTTAACCACCAAGTTGCCAATCCCAATTTTGGTTGTTTAAACAAGGACTAATTATACTGTAAAGTAGGTTAGTGGGAAAGATTATAAATCCTTCAAAAGAGAACTACAGCTACAGGTTGCCCCTGAAATGGTTTGAGCTGAAACCTCTTGATGAGACAGCCGCTATTCCATTTTCCCCGCCACATTCTGACAAGCTGATTGATGCAAATAATAACATACGTGCTTTGAAACCCTCGTGGCAGCTAAACATCAAGCAAGAAATGCTCAAAGTGCAGGGAGACAAGTGGGCCCAATTTTTCACGAGGTCTAGATTTTCTTGGAGCAGTCTAGTGTAAGGCATAGGACTTAGCTTCTTCTCCTTTTATTATCAGAATAGGATATCTGTAGCGTAGTGGACTTTTTGGATACCATTTCTGTTCATTATTTCCAGAGGTGAAATGCTACCAGTTTGGACCGGTTCGCCCAAACCGGTAGTAATAAAAGCTACCAGTTGAGGCAAACCAGTAGTAAAAAAATGCTACCAGTTCCGACGAACCAATATTTCCAACCATCAGTTGTGCCGCGTGATTTAGATTCGCTAGAAAGCAGGAAATTCTGTTTTCTAGCGAATCTAAATCGTGCGGCAGAGCTGTTCTCTCCCCCTCGCTGTTCTACTTACCTTAGAAAAGGCTTCTTGATCCTCCTTTTTCAGCGCTGCGTGGTAGCGCCTGTGGTGCTTTGCACATTTGGCATGCACCGTGCATGTGCAGCAAACCGGTAGCGAACCGAACCGGTAGCAAACTTCAGAGCATTTCACCCCTCATTATTTCTTTAAAAATTAATCAGCATTGTTTTGCTGAGTATTCTGGAAGGTTCTGTAAACAGAGGCAGTGGGCATTCATCCTACAAAGGAAGCAGCACTCCCCCCCTCCTCCCCCCCCAGAAAAAAGGGTTTTCACCTGAGCAGCCTTGATTAAGACGGGTTTCTTTGGTGGAAGCAGCACCTTTAAGTGTTTGGGGCTGGGGGATCTCTGGTGGCTTCTGGCATCGTGGAGAGGCTCGGGGGCCATTTTTCCAATAGAGGCAGATCTGGACAGAGGCCTTACAAAGGTGGATGGGGAGCATTTCCGAGGACCTTCCAGATGATACTGTAACCGGGAAAGGTTGGATTCTTCCTGGTGCCCCATGTTCTGTGGTCTGGGGCAGCCGATGGCTATTCGGGGTGGGGGGCCCTTCTTCTGAGAGTTGAGGGGCCTGGAAGGAGATGGAGGAACTGGAGGCCTTCGTGGAGCATTCTTGATCACATCTGGCAGCGGGGGAGATCGTGGCCGCTGGGATTTGACCCCTAGGTCCGCGTTCTGCCAGGACATTATGAAAAGACAGGTAAGCCCTCAGCTCTGAACCACTTTTTAGTGACTGTTCAAGGTTAGGATTGAGGCGAGCGTGCGATACTTATAAACAACTGATCCTCACACGCTCTGGCCACGTTAACATGTTCCGTGAGCATGATCCACATAGTTAGCTAACCGGTTTGTACTTACAGCAGTTGCAGATTCTTGTGGTCACAGGATGACTGTTTGCAACCTTCTCTGCTGTCTCCCCGCAGGCAAAATCAATGGGGGAGCTGGCAGAGAAGATCCCAAGACACTTCTCTAAAGTCACTCCTGCCATTTCCCCCCACCCACCCCCGAGGAGACCCACTGAGGAGTACAAGACCTCTACTACACACTCTGTAGCAATTGCCTCCATCCACACTCTATAGTGTCCATCTAAGGCTCCACAGGCCTCCAGAGTGCCTGTAGCCCCTACCAGCCTACCTGTGCTTCATAGCACCTGCCCACAGCACCTTTATCCCGGAGTAACTATGCACTCTGTAGCACCTATTGGTGGTATCCCTCATGCTCTTTGCCTGGGAATCCCGCCTCTTCCTGCGTTAACAACTGGCAGGGTTCTGGGGTGAGAATGGCAACTGGAACTGCTATCACTACGTATTTGCAATGTATTTGTGCAACCTTGTATTTTACAGCCAAATTACTTAGCGATGAAAATTCCGGTCCCAATTGCCATTGTAACTAGAGGACCAACTGAATTACTTTTGATGTAACGGAAGAGGACAATTCTGTAAATAGCAGTGGCAGGAGGGCACTTACCTCTAGCATAGGTTGCGTGGTGACCTCCAGAGGCAGTTTCTTCAGGTCACCATGAGAACGCACTGGGGTAGTTTTCTGGACAGAGCAAGTGGAATAAAGTATTTATTTAATTTTTTCATCCGCCTTTATTATTTTAACTCAAGGCCATGAAAATGCAGAATACTCTTTCCTCCTCTTTTTCCCCCACAACAACAACCCTGGGTGTGGATTGGGGTAAAAATGATTGGTTCCAAGTCACCCAGCCAACTTTCCTGCCGACAAGTGAGACTAGAACTCATAATCTCCTGGTTTCTAGCCCCGGGACCCAGGGGTGAAATCCAGCAGGTTCTGACAGGTTCTGGAGAACCGGTAGCGGAAATTTTGAGTAGTTTGGAGAACCAGCAAATACCACCTCTGGCTGGCCCCCGAGTGCAGTGGGAATGGGGATTTTGCAGTATCCTTCCCCTGCCATGCCCACCAAGCCACGCCCGCAGAACCGGTAGTAAAAAAAATTGGATTTCACCACTGCCGGGACCTCAACCACTAGACCAAAGTGGTTCTCTAAAGTACTCTCTTATATATGCCTATGTTTCTTAATTAGTGTAGAATCAAAAGATTTGTAGTAGAATTCGTAGAAACGTGGATGTATGGATGACTTTGAGCTCCGACTGTGAACATCTGCCAATACTTTGGTAGAATTTAACCACGGACATGATGGGACACAAAGACTGAATGATGTGATAGAGTCCAGTATGCAAACTTACTTGCAAGGCCTCCAGTTTCTCTTGCTGCTGGCGAATTTTCTCCGTCAACTCTTTCTGCTTATCTTCCTGTGTTTTCTCCTTTCTCAAGAAGCTCAGGGGAACCTTCTGCTTTTGCTCAAGAGCTTCACACCTGTCAGAGGAAGGAAGAAGCAAAAAGAAAGCTCAGCAATGTGAAAAAAAAAGATACATGGGCTTAGGGCGTATATTTTGTGATCTATTACTAACACTGAGATGGAGATTTCACACCACAGGCCTGCTTTGAATTAAACAGAGCACGCCGCTTATCTGAATCCGATTCCTTTATCACATTGGGCAATATCCAAGAATACCCAAGAAACCCTTCTCAATGTGAAAAATCAGCAGAGATTCCGTTAATATCTTTCCTACATTTAGTTTTGCAATGATGCATTTAACACAACGGAAGCCGAAGCTAAAATGTTGATGATTCTCAACAGAATCTGAGCTTCCGGGGAACACAGGTTGAACACCGTGCCTCTATGATTATAACCCATGGATTTGCATCCCGATCTGTGCTTGCGCATTGTTAACTGTTTTACCAAAAATCTTTCACAGATTCCTTCCTTCCGTCTCAAGGGTTCCTTGGGCAGGCAGGGAACTCTTGAGATGGAAGGAAAGAATCTCTGAAAGATTCTGGTGAAATAGTTAACAATGTGCAAGCACAGATCGGGATTCAAATCTGACAAGCAGAGATGACTAGTGCAAACTAGCATCCTAATTATTATCCCAATGTACCACCCACAGAGTTGTTATGAGGATTGCCGTACAACACACACCAAGAACTCCAAGGTATTACGTCCATCATAGGTATAATCTTCATTTAACTGGATTCATGTTGTTTTGAGCATCAGTGATCAGCACAACTAACCCTAACCAGGCAATCACCAGGAGTCAATACAAATGATTCAAAGGGCACCTGCCCTCCCCAAAAAAGCCACAAAGAATCATAGCTAACAGACAAATTGTACAGCTTGCTAGATAGAATGTTGATGGAGAGAGGAATAGCACACTCCATGGTGTATGGCATGGTATAGCTATAAGATTGAGCAAATAATTTCTTCTCTTCTCCTATTTCTTATTTCTGGCTAGGTGGCTCAGTGGCTAAGATGCTGAGCTTGTCGATCAGAAAGATCGGCAGTTCGAATCCCTAGTACAGGTCTCCTGCGTGAGCAGGGGGTTGGACTAGATGACCTCCAAGGTCCCTTCCAAGCCTGTTACTGTTACTGACTTGCTCTTTTTTGTTCTTTCTGGGCTGTATTCTTTTTCTCGATTCTGTTTAACAGGAGAAGAAGCAGCATTCTTAAAGCGGCCCGCCTTGCAGAGGCAATTAATTATTTAAACGGCTTTCTGACTCTTAACCCACCTATCTTGTTCAGGATCGGGGTTCATGGCACACATCCAGGTATCTGGGTATTCTTGCTCCACAGAGCTGAGCTGGAATGGGAGCGTCCGCCATTTCAAACACACATCTATCACATGAGGACATAACATACAATCAGCATGCTGAATGTTGAGACACCTGTACCCAGGTCTCTCAACTAAGGCACCGAGAATGCAATAGTTGCCAATGGTCTTTTGCTGCCTTTGGAACCCAGAATAGAGGAAACTTCAATTTACCGCTTACCGCACTGAATAGTAGTTGGGATCTCCATGGCTCTCCGCCTTTTGTAACGCAATTCGTTTGATGGCGGCTGGTTCCAGTTTGCAGATAGGTAGCCAAAATCATCCCAAAACTTGCTAATGCCTTTCTGAGCTGGATGTTTTTTAATTAAAAAAAAAAAGTCAAATGTGTCTGTGTTCATAGGGTTTCTCCTTTCCTCCCCCAACTCCCCTCCCTCAATGACTTCTTACCGATTTCAATATCCTTCCAATACTGAGCCAAGTGCTCTCCCATTGCTTTTAACAAGTGCCGATATTCTTTCGCATCTGCAAAATCCTGCTTGTTGTGCGTCGGTTCCAGAACGAGATAGGGGACATCCACTACCCCAACCACACCTCCGCAGGCCCTACGGAGAAGGAACACGGGGTCACCTTTGCGGCCACCAACCCAACAGCCCAGTGTCAAGAGAAGGAATACGGGAAAGATGGATCCCCATGACAACGAATGGGGAAACGTGCAGATGGACCTGAATTACAGGTAGTCCTCAACTCACGACCACAATAGAGCCCACTGTTACTAAGTGAGAAATTTGTTAAGTGAGTTCTGCCCCCGTTTTACGACTTTTCTTGCCGCGGCTGTCGAGTGAATCACTGCTATTGTGAAATTAGTCACACGGTTGTTAAGTGAATCTGGCTTCCCCATGGACTTGGCTTGTCGGAAGGCCGCAAAGCACGATCACGTGACCTCAGGAGACCGCAACCGTCATAAATGTGAGTCAGTTGTCAAGTGTCTGAATGTAAGTCATGTGACCGTGTGGGATGTGGCGGCAACGGTCCTAAGAGTGAAAAATGGATCTTAAGCAATGGTGGTATTCAGACGGTTCTATCCGGTCGGCTCAGAAGGCCCGAAAATCAGCTGGCCAGTGCACGCATGCGTGCTGAAGCTGAGCTAGGGCAACGCTTGCGTGCCCACAGATATGGCTGCGTGTGCCACCTGTGGCACGCGTGCCATAGGTTCGCCATCACTGCACTACTGCATAGAGACCAACTGCACAATCATCCCTGGGAGGCCTTTCCTTGCGGATACAACATGCAAACGGAGAAAAAGATTTCTCCAGAGGTTTAAGTATCCTTGAGATTTTACCTTTGCATTCTTCAGTTCCTCACTTTCAGTATAGGAACCAGCTCAAACCATTCTGAGAAGAACGAATGTCTCTATTTGTCCTGAGCCTCCTTCCATAAATTCAACCAGGGATTCTGTTACAATTTAGAAGTGTAACTAGTGACGGACAAAGCCAATATTGGATTACTGAGTTCTTCGGCTAGCATCAACCCATTTGTGTTTGAAATCCAAAAAGCATTGCTCTGGATGTTCCCGACTGTTTGCTTAACTCTCTTGTACTTTCTCCTCAAGCTCTCCATTCTGCGAAGGGAGGCGGAGAAAAAGAACAAACAATTTCTGTAGGGAATCTCTCCTGTGCCTGACACGCACTCCCCCGTCCCCTATGTACTGACTATAATGCTGATTAGCTGGCTGAGGAACAAAGAAAGTAATTTTTTTTTTCCAGCATCATAACTTAGAACAGTTGCTGAACAAGGCAATTGGTAAGCAAGGAGTAGCTGTACCCTACTTGGAAATAAATTCCCCATGAAGAAATTTAGAAGCCAGCAACTGAACAGAAATTGGATGTACGCCACATATAAAAAAAAAATGAAATTTGCACATTTTTTTAGCACTCGGTACAAATATCTGCCTGGCATTTTAAAGAAAGAAACTTCTGAGTTTCTTTCTTTAAAAATATAAAGTCCAGCTCTCTCTCTCTCTCACAGAAATAAAAGGAGTTCTTTTACAGCAAGAAAAATCTGTCCCACTTATTCTAAAAAAGAGGTCTTCAATTATAAAGGTATGGTTGAGGACTCCGCGGGAACTCACATGCCACCTTCCAGCTGCGGGCCCACCTTCTCATACATCTTAATCAACCGACTGCAATTGTAGACAAACATCCCGTCCAGATGGCGTTGCTCTATGTTCACCCCGAAAATGAAGTTCAGTTCCTTTGGCTCTTTAAGTGCTCTGCAAAGCAGGAAATCGAGTCAAAGAAAATCTGTGGATATTAGGAACATACTACTATATGTGGTGGTGCTGTCCTGAGGCTCGAAAATATTGGCTAAAAATTAAAGATTGGCAACAGGAAATTACTAATGAACAATTAGACTTAGAACTGGAACTCTTCCAATTGGGGATCTTCAAAAAAAAAAAAAAAACATGTAAAGGGCACCAAATATCTAGTACTACACATATTAACTGCTGCCAGGATTGCCTATGCTCCATGTTGGAAAGAGCCATGTACACCCACAGAGAAACTGGTCATACAAAAGGTCATGAATTGCACAGAAATGGACAAATTAACGCTGAGTTTAAAAGATAAAGAGACATCGATATTTTACAATGTGTGGGAACAGTGGTTTAACTGGATAGAACGGAGATAGATTGAAGATAGTTGTTAAGTACAAGTAATAGATGAAATAAGAATGTAAATCTGCACAATTTAATTTTTGTAAATAATGCACAAATTATTGTCACATGAAAAACACCACAATTAGCTGTTGTTGAGTGAAATATTTTTTTATGTTTTTAATGTAATAAAAGTTTAATAAAGTGTTTATTAAAAAAAGAAAATCTGTGGATATGTATCTGGGGAACAACGATTAGAGCACTAAAAGAAGACTCAGAAGATTCAATTTCTTGCTCTTTTATACGAAGCGAAGTTCAGCCAGTCTGAAACTACCGTGTGGAGTAAAAGCAGGGATAAAAGCAGGCATTGCACCAAGGGCTCCTATTGGTGCGACTATTGGTAATCATCAATAGTTGTTGTTATTGTTATTATATTCTGGTCAGCAGCATTGAGCGGCAACGGATCACTTCCTATGAGGAACAGCTGCCCCCGTCTGATTCTTAGGTGCAGAGAGCAGAGTGCGTCCTGTGATCTTATTCAGTAGCATATCAATAAATATTTCAATTCTATACCTTGCAGCATTTCTCAAAAACACTGTATTAATTCATTTAATACAAAATGTCCAAAACATCTGTAAACCCACAAAAATAAACTTACTTTTCCTAACTTAGCCAAATTTAGGGGTTCACAGAATGTAGTATTTGGACACGGGGAGATCATCTAACCCAACCCTTCTGCCTTTTCAAGAATCCACTTCTACCTCACCCCCAACAAGATGGCCGTCCAGCCTCAATTTAAATGCCTCCAGTGACCTTCAGTCTCACGAAGCATTCTATTCCATTGCTGAATGGCTTTTCCCGATAGGAAACTTTCCCAGGGCCCAATCAAAATTTACCTTTTAAGGGCATAAATATAATTGAAGCCCCTTGCTTCTTTGCCCTGTGTTCTGCAAACATTCTAACAATTCACCCTTTTAAAGATTTGACAGCTATTTCAAATCTTCCTCTTTTCCAGGTCCAACAGGTGGAGCCCAACATTTCTGCTACAAGGCAAGGAAGTTACTGAGTTTCGCCATGTTTTCCAACCTTTCTTAACACAGTTGTTAAGTGAATCACTGCAGCTGTTAAGTTAGCAACATGGTTGCTAAGCGAATTTGGCTTCCCCATTGACTTTGCTTGTTGGAAGGTCAAAAAAGATGATCACAGGTCCCCCGCAAACGTCATAAATGCAGGCAAATGACCAAGCATCCAGATTTTGATCGCGTGACTGTGGGGATGCTGCAATAGTCTAAGTGTGAAAAATGGACATAAGTCACTTTTTTCAGTGCACTTTTCACTATTTTCACTTCTTTAACAGACCACTTATTTGAAAAGAGAAAAAAGCAAGGAACGTGAAGGAATGGTATCCTTTCCACTCACCGCTGTTTTGCTTCCCTGATCCTCTTTTTAACGTCTGCCTCTCTCCGTATGGTTATTGCTACGTCTTGAGCCTGGCGCAGCATAGCCTACAGGTGTAAAAAACATCTCAACTTAAAACAGCGAAATAATGTAATTTGTCTGCTTAACACTTGTATTTTTATAATAACAGCTTGCTTGCTCAAGGCCTGAAGCTCCGATAAGCACAGAGGGGGGCCGAGTACCGTTGCCTGTTTATAGCGCACAGCTGCAATTCAGGAAATCTAGTCACAAGTATTTGTTCTATTGATTTCAGAAAACATCACACATCTGGAACCCACAAACTTTAAGCACGCACAATTTTGTGGAGATAAAATTATCGTAAAAGCAGCAGAGGCTTCTGCTGAAGTTTCAGAGGGTTCAGCGCTCTCTTCCTGCTTCGGACACGAAACATTTTTCCAGATAGTAAAACGCAATTATAGAACGATTATATGTGTGAGCCAGTGGTGGGTTTAATTTTTTTTTACTACCGGTTCTGTGGGTGTGGCTTGGTGGGCATGGCATGGCATGGCATGGCTTGGTGGGCATGGCAGGGGAAGGATAATGTAAAATCTCCATTCCCACCCCAATCCAGGGGAAGGATACTGCAAAATCCCCATTTCCTCCCGATCAGCTGGGACTCGGGAGGCAGAGAATAGATGGGGGCGGGGGCCAGTCAGAATTTTTATTACCGGTTCTCCGAACTACTCAAAATTTCCGCTACCGGTTCTCAAGAACGGGTCAGAACCTGCTGAAACCCACCTCTGGTGTGAGCATATGTACACGTATATTATTATGATGATTCATCATCAGAATAGATATTCCAGAAATTTTGATCATGAACCTTTGTCCTCCCCATCTACCAAGCACAGCCAGAAGTTCTTCAGTTCAGCTCCAGGAGATTTCTCTGAATCTCTTCTTGGATACCGAAATTTCACATTAGCAGTCAAATGCAGTGTATTTACCCTGGACTCCCTAGAAAGGTCTCCTCCCAGCCGCAGCTCTAAAGCCCGGGCTTTGCTTTCTGCTTCTCTGGCCTTCTCTTCCGCTGTAAAAGAGAAATTAATCTTCAGAGAAAATGTATACAGGTAGTCTTTCTATGTACAACCAGTTGCTTCAAAACTACGATGGACTGGATTTACAGCCATTTGCAGCGTTCCATGGTCACCGGGTGATTTCCAGAAGCATAAGAATCTTGCTGCCTTTGCCGTTTCCTTTTTGGACCCAGCTTCTCCAGTGAACAGGGCTCCCAGAATGTGTAGGAAACTTCCAAAAGTTGCACCGCCTTCAGAAAACCAGGGCAGCTTTCTAAAGGTCAACACCATTTTCAGAAGGCTCGGGGAGCCACATGTAGGAACACGGTGCAGTTTGGATACAGAATGTGTGCAAAACGTGGGCGCTTGGTTTAATGCAATGATCTGATTTGGCTTGCGCTTGTTCAAGCCGTTCCTGCTCCAATGGGTTGCCATTCCTTTCTTTTCGGGGACTCACCAATCCGAGCCATGTGCTCTGCTTTCTTCACCTCTTGCTCCGCTCGAGTCTTGAAGCGCTTGGATGTATACTTGTACATCCTGTAAGGAGTTGCAAGAAAAAGAGAGGGAATGTATTAATACGGCCATAATCCTCAAAAAACCGGCGTACTCCATAAGGCTTGTATTTCTTTTGAATATATAGCAATATAAAGCAGACTTTCAATTTCTTAAAATGTATGGCTCAGCTGAACCACACGGTATTTGCTGATCTCAAAATGTTTGGGGAAAAAAAAATTCTGGAAAAAGCAACAGAAAACCATTTCCATATCGCTGTTAAGAAAACTACAAGAAGTTCCAAAGTTAACTGGAATGAGCTCTTACTTGAGCAAAACAAATCTTAAAAGAACCCAAAGATGATGATTCTAGCTGTCCTGTGGTCATACAATTGAGTTCCCTCCGCCTGACTGCACAGATGTGGATTTTGAGCCTGAAATCAAGTAATTTAACACCTACCTGATATTTGACTATCCACAGCCAACAGAAATTTCATTAAGATATTAAAAATACAAAGTAATATATGAATTACGACAGTAATAGGGACCGGAATCTCTGTCACTAAGTGATGTAGTCGTAAAGCATGACATTACGTGATTGCATCAGTGATGGCAATCCCAGCACTGCCATTCTCAACCAAATTCCACTGATCATTAGCCAAATATCCCCCTCCCCTCCTCAAGCCAAGCCATTCTGAGCTGGGTCATTCCCAGACCCGAACCTCACCTCTTCCAGGACTACCTCTCCTTCTATTCCCCTTAACCACCTGTTCTCCCCCTATCTCTTCCTCTTTGGTTACCCTGTACCCTGTCTTGCAACCCCACTATTTATTAAGTGCCACAGATGCCAAGCAGAAAATCTCATGACCGCAACAAGGTCATGTCCCTTCTCATTCAGTTAAATAAATCATCATGGTTGTTAAAGTTAAGACATCATGTGATTACAACTTGCTTCTTTTACTTCCACATTCTCCATTAACTCTGCTTGTTGGAAGCTGGTTGGGAAGCGTGCAAAGGATGGTGGTGCATCCTGAAATCCTCTAACTGCCCCACTCCTGGCTAGTAAAACAGAATATGCTGTCATGACCAGCAGTGTAAGCAATTCTTACTTTCTGATGTTAATCCTGAAGTAACATATAAGATGACCAGGTTTTGTGTTGTGGTATATAAAATTAGACAATGAATAGTTAAGATCAACTGAACTTGTTTGAGTAGGGAATGGCTTTGACTCAGCAAAGTCAATTTTTTCATGTCTGCTACTGTACTATATTTTTCTCAGATCTGTCAGGGGCTCCATAATTCTGCACTTTAGATATTAACTAAGAAGAATGAAGCCTTTAAGCATATTTTTGGATCTTCAGGATATTTAAAAACCTTTTCCCCCCTTTTCTTTTCTTTCTTTCTCCTGGTTAATGACTGCAGTGGTTATCTGTTTATTTGCAAGTCTTTCACAAGCATTCCCAGTCTCTTTAATCTGAGGACAAAAATTGTACAAATACCACACAAGGGCAGGAGTAGGGATATACTGGATACAAAATTTAGCGCAGGCTCGCACAACTTGTAAGGTCACACTGATAAATCAAAAATAACCATAATATCTTGCATGCTGATGAAAGAATTAGATGATTAATACAAGCTAAATTTGAAGTATGTTGTGATGAGAGAAGCCGAGATATGGTCTGAAAGATTGGCAAAACCAAAAGGGGATTTCAACAGGACGGTCGTCCAAAATATGATAATAGCAACTTGAGTTTGTTTTGATATCTGAAGAGAAATCGCTGGCTGTAAAAGAACTTGGCTATGCATCATACCTAGGTTTGAATAAGCAGCAGGAGAGGCGTTTAGTTTGTACTTTGTGGCCATGGATGAAGATCCGCATTCTGGGATCAATGTAGAGCACAGCAGCATATGCCCGGAAAGAACGACGTTCTGGCTTCCTGAAACGGAACACAGGCTTACACATCAGAGAGAGCAGAGCGCACATCATCCTAAAAACGTTCTCTTATTGTACTAAATTCATCGTCTGCAAACTGAGTGATTAGCAGCATGCAAATTATATCATCCTTGATTAAAGACAAAAATAAAAGCGGAGCTTAGATTGCTGATTCTATCAAACCTACGTTCCCTCAGGTGGAGTTTCAGCCATCTGGATATCTCGGGGATCAGAGGTCACATCTAGCTCAGGTTCACCATTATCCATCAATTTGAGGTTGAAGACGATCACCAAAGTCCCTGTAAGAGACACAGTGCTGTTAATCCTCTCGCGTGCGCATTCTTCCTTCGAATAGATAATAGCCACACGGACAAATACGCTACGTTGAAAACTCTCGATTTCAAAGAATACTATCCCTTAAAAGTCTGCTGAATACACTACCTTTCTCTCCAAAAATCTTGTCAAACTGTTGCATCACTTCCTGCTCCGATTTGAAAGGAGAATACTTGTAAATCAATTCAGTCTCGATGGAAAACTTTTCCATGTTGTCTGTCAAAGGCTCTCTGGTGCGGGCATTCCAGGTAGGCAGCGGAACAATCACCTGCAAATTATTATTTTTTTTAAAAAAACAAAAAATTGCTTTAGGATAATTCTATTTCGATGGCCTTGCAAAAACTGGTGCGTTCTCTATTTTATCAAGGCAAAATACTTGCAAACCTCATCAATGCCTTCCTCTTCGTGAAACGTGCGAGACAAGAAGAGACACGTCATGGTGTTTTCCTTCTTCGTAAAGAGGATGAAATCCTTGCCAATCCGCATGGAACCTCTGCAGAAAGAGTTCAGCTTATGGAATACCAAAATCAATCCTGCCAGGACATACTGAAAATGACACGGCAGGGAACAAATTACAGTTTCAGTTTAACTAACTGAAAATCCTGTTAGCTCTGGAGATGGCTAAGCAAAAATTCAGAAAAGTGCAGCTTCTGAGAAGAATGAAATCTGAGTATAAAGACACCAGGTCTTTCAATTTAACTGAAGATCTTTGGACGCAGATACTCTTTTTCCATTGGGCTTACTTTCAAGTAAGTAATTTTTTCTTTTTCTTTTAGCATTTTAATGAAACACAAAAAGTACTTGGGAGACGGGACTCCATATACCTACGATTTTAAGCCATTTCCGTATTGTCCAATCTGTGTGGATTCTGGTGACCGTTTAGCAGATTTGCCAAATTGAATTACACTTGCAGCATCATCTGAAAGTAATACAACAAATATATACATATATTACTAGCTCCCTCAAGATACTGAAGCTTCAGATAAAGGTTTCTTCGAGGTATGTTTCAATTTTCACAATCTCTATTCAGAAGGTAGGGCGGTATGTTAAAAGGTAGAACAGATTCACAAAGCCACTTGGGAGGTTTCTCTTCTTCTGATGACAATAAGCTTCAAACTGATCTTCAATAATAACAAAGGTATCACTGTATTGTACGGTAGTGTGGATGTAGTTGCAAAGAAATATTGTTTTCTGTACTGGGAAAGCCACCAAATCATTTTCTAGATTATAGCATTTTCATACCATCTCTTTTCATCCATTTATTCTGTGTGTTCCAAATAACTTCATTCATGTTAATTCTATAAATAAATTAGATGTTACGGTTAAGCAGCATATAGTTTGGTCACAAAAAAATGGAAGCGTTTGCTTAAAGCTTCTGTTGCCCTTTACTTGATTTCTTAATTTTGTGATGATGTAAATTTTTAAAAATGCAAAGCTGCATGGATGCCTGACAGATGAACAAACCGTCGATACAATTCAAACCCATTTCCTTTCTCTGGCTGTGGACAGCCATATAACAGGTACATAATGAAAGAGATCGTGGATTTTGAAAATATTAAACTATCTTCAAAGTCGTATCAAGTGTTATGTTATTGTTTCTTCATAGAACCTAACCACCAGAGGTCATAATTTTAACAACAAAGATGATTTATTCCTTCCTTTCTATACAAATATAATGGGCTTCATTAGACTAAAACATTTTTTTGTTAAATAAGCCAGAGGAAAAGACATACTGTAATTTCTGTATGAATCAGAACTCCAAGCTAACTATCCAATAACCGGTAATTAAACTGGAGGTATTAAATAGCTATCAAAATTGGCAGCCACTGATAGCTTAACACTCCACGAATTTCTCTCATCCCATTTTAAAACCAACTGGCACAATATCTTAAACAGTCTTCTCCAGACAGTCCTCATTTACTGACTGCTTGTTTAACAACCCTTCATAGTTATGAAGAAACTGAAAATAGCAGATTTATGACCAACAGTCCTCTAAGTTGTGGCTATTCCCAGTTATGTGATTGCGTATTTGTAATGTTTTGTCCGTTTTCGACCAAGTCACTGGGAAAGCCAGCAGGAAATTGCACGCACTTTTAGTGATTGTGATGAATTATTTAACAACCACAGCTGAAAATTACATCACAAGTTGATCACATGATATTTCTCTTTATGACTATGTAGCTTAGTGACAGAGTTGCTGGTCCCAATTATGGTTGGTAAGTGAAGACTACCTTATAGCGCCTTAAAGTTCTGATACAAAGAAATGATAGTATCAAAGAACATGTTTCAAGGAAACAAGCTTGAGCCAATAGCAATACTGAAATGCTTATCAATCCAAAATGCTACAAGCCAGGCAGGAAAAAACAAAACAAAACTCATCTAATAAAATTTTGCCATGTCCAAGGTATAGGACCGTCCACTATAATCGTGTGTACAGCTTTTATGAGATATTATGTCAATTGTAACTATATTTTCCACTCTTGGGCACTTGTTCATGAAACTATGTACAAAAAAAATAAATAAAAATAACGTGGATTTGTCAGCTCCAAGATGACAAGATATGTGGATCGGGCAAACATAGTAGGCAAATTCAAGGCACTCAGGTGAACAAATCAGCACCCAGGGCAGGCAACGGTTAAAAACCCTTAGTGAAAGAAGCTAGCAAGAAAGATTACCTTCAATAATGCAAAAGGGACTTTTGACAGTTTGAAAGATACGTTGAACACAATTTGGTGAAAATTTTTCCTTTCGCCAAGTTGTAGACTGACATGTCTTTCATCATTGGCAAGGGGTACACATTCTCCATACAAATCGTATTCAGGCCGCGGTAATTAATGCACAATCTTATTATTATTTTTTTAACAAGTTTTATTAAGTTTTTCTTTTACATACATATTTTATGAACAGAGTATTGACCAGGTCACATCTTATACAACTTATAACATAGTTATATATTGATTTTTATAATCTATTCCAATCTTTTTTGTTTTTTCAAATACAATTTACGTATTTCAATTTCTGCCATGATATTTTTCCCTACTTTTTTATCTTATCTTAATCTCTTTGTAATACATAATATATAAACAATATCACCATCCTAATTTCTTAGCATTACTTCAATTAATTATCTTATTTCTCCATTTATAAAGTATATTTCTCAAAATCCCCATCACATTTTTGGCTATAAACAATGTACTTCACCTTATTCTATTTTTACATTGAAACCCTTTAACTTAATTGACCTTCCACATCTTAATCTCTTCTAAGTACATAATAAACAATATCACTATCCGCCCTTAATTCCTGATTTCTTATTATCGCATCAATTAATTATTTTATTTCATCATTTACAACGTATTATTTCAAAATCCCCATCACAGGTTTTTACATTTCGATTTTATGATTTGTTATTTTCATAATTGAACCAAATTACTTCATATTTCATCTGATCATTTTACAATACACAATATACATCATCATATTTACTTTTTACATTCACAATTACTAATGTTTATACAGTTCCCTTAGATCTACTAATATATCTTATTTCCCTTCATTCTTTCCACTATTCTTCCCCTTTTAACCATTTTCTCTTGGTCTCTCCAGAATTCCACTTCTTAATAATTTTCTCCCTTCATCCCATTCTCGTCTTCTTTTTATATTTATTATATCTTTTCCCTCAACACTGTCAAATTAGTTACTAAGTCTGCATTACTATTAATCTTCTCACTGTTCCTATCACCCATCTCCTCCCACTTATGACTGTAACCTTGTTGCCGGTATCCTTAAGATTTATATTGACTGTTTCCCTATGACTATTATTAAGTGCTGTATCTTATGGTTCTTGACAAATGTATCTTTTCTTGTATGTACACCGAGAGTGTATTCACCAAGACAAATTCCTTGTGTGTCCAATCACACAAGGAATCCTTTCTCTAACTTTTGAGTCTATTACTCGCATCATTCGCCCCAAATTTTTACCTAATCTTTTCCCATTTCCTTCTCTTCCCCTTTGATTGATTCTTTTTTGGAAAATATTCCCCCCTATCCATTCTTTTTTTGCCACTGTAAATCACAGTGTAATCATCTAACTTTTTACCTTCAATTCCTTTACTTTCAATATTGTTTTCTTGTTTCTCATTTATATTCTCTTTTTCTTGTTTCGTGTATTCTAACAAGGTTTCTAACTTTTTATTGCCCTTTATTGATTCATGCACGTTTTTAAGCATCTCAATTAATTCCTCACACATCCAAGACTCCATATTGTCAATTTAAAAAATTATTGATATTTTAATTTATATTTAATTAAGATTTAAGTCCATATAGTCTGTTTTTAATTTCCAGATGATATCCAGTACAAATGTTTGTCCAATCCACTCCAATTTAAAGCTTTATTGTTTTCCACCTCCTTTAGAAGTCGAGACCGAGCTGTTTAAGTAGAAACAAAAACTCCTTAAAATTTCTGAAACTCTTGTAATGATCAAGGTCACTGTTGTTATTTCTTTCAATTTAGCCAGTCGTTGTAGTGCTTTCTTTCCACCAGATGTCTCTCTCCAATCCACAATTCTCAGAACAACAAAGTATCCAGCTTGCAAAAGTATTTTAAATCCACATAGAAAATACTTTCTCTCAAATTTCTTTTCCTTTTTGTTTTTAATTTCTCCAAATTCAGTTTTAAATCCAGTTGTAAAATTTCCTTTCTTGGGCTTTAATATTTTAACCTCCTCTTTGTTCTTCCTTCAAATTTCAAAACTGTCAAAATTATTTCAAATCCTCATTAAAAAATACTTCCTCTCGGGTTTCTTTTTCTTGTATTAGTTTTAATTTCTCCAAATTCAATTTTAAATCCAAATATAAAGTTTTCTTTTCTGGGCTTTAGTACTTTAACTTCCTCTTTGTTCTTCTCCCTCCATTAAAATTCCCAAGTGCCAATTAGTCACTTGTTTCTTCGCCAGGACACCTTTTAAGGTATCTTTTTATAATGTCCTTGTTTACCTGTGAGTTGGCCAATTGCTCACCCAGTACCAGTATTCCATTCAAACACCACTCCTGCACGAAGTCTTATTGCGGTTGCCCCAGCTTTGAAGCGGTGATTTTTAATGGCCGCCACCCCGCCGCCGGTTTGAAGAGCTGCCTCTGACCTTTCGAGAAACTTGTCTGTTCCTCTTGAACATCTGAGATGCCTCTCCTTCTTCAGCGTCCCTACACGACTGTTCCAGTCTGAAGACCTCCCCAACAATGGTTTGTCTGATTGGATTTTCATGAGGCTCATCGGAGCCTGCTATTTTCCAGCCAGTCTCACCGTGATGCTTCCGGTTCCTCGTTAATGCACAATCTTAGAAAGCCTGCCCTTTTTTCCTGAAACACCACCAGGGCAGCCATGCATGATTTTGCTGGCCAGATGAACCCCTTGGCCATGTTCTTGTCAATAAAAGCTCTGAGCTCTTCCAATTCCCTTGGTGTCATCAAGTAAAGTCTAGGATTCAGTAGTTTGGCCCTGGGTAGGATCTCGATCGCAGTCTGTGGTGGTGGTGAGACTCCAGTACTTGCTAGGTATGGCGCTAATTGCTTCTTTCCGCTCTTGGGTTGAGGCAGTGTTTCCCCCTTTCATTTTCTTAATAAGTGGTGTGTGGTTACTTAGTTTCACTTTCTTTGGGGCTTCCCGTTCTGGGTTTTGCCAGAGGATTTTTAACACTTTTCTCTTGCAGTCTATAGACAAGTTCCATTTTTCCAGCTAAGCCAAACCAAGCCTCATGGGATGGCCCATTCCTGGGGCTACAACGAATCTAAATAGTCTCTTTGTGAGGTCCCATTTTTACTTATTTTTACTACTGGTTCAGTCAAAAAGGTCCCCTGCTAGCGAACCATCTAACTGCAAGGCCATTAGAGTTTTTAACTCTTGAAGTTGTGGTCCAAGCCTCTCCTCTACATTTAGGCTAACTATGGTAGGCAACAGGTGCATCTGGAGTCCAGTAAAACTATCATCATGCCCTGCATCCCGAGGAAGCCACCATTAGTTCTATGCTGATTGTCACTGGGATTAGGGGCCACTTATCATAGGGTTGTCTTCTCTCCGTTGTCACTGTCTTGATCCAACTTGGGGCCTTTGATCGGAGTTCCCTCACCATCGCTGAACGATGGGGTGAACTCTACGATCGCAATCTCTCTTAATGATTCCTCTTGGGGTTTAAAGGTTGCTTAAGTCTTCTTGGGAGCTTTGTAGGGGTTTGTGTTTGGCCCCGGGAAGGACAATTGGCGCGCTTGGTGGCCATTTTTTGCCACATTGGAAACATCATATGTTGCGATGCCTAGGACTGGCCCTCCCCTTTCCCATCTGGGGTGAATCCTTCCTCTATGGGGTGTAAGGGTTTCATTGCTCCCAGCCAGTGCATTCGTGAAATGTCGCCAAGTCAGTCTCCACCTTGCCAGCCAACTTGGTGGAGGGTTCTAGGTGCTCCTCATGACAGACAGATCTTGTGGTTTCAGAAGTACTCAATCAGCATTACCTGGACCAGTCGACTGGCTTGGGGTCCTTGGTGATCTCTGAGCTAGCTTGTTTTCTTGCCAACATTTCATTACTCAACTAGGTAACATCAACAGTGCTAGTAAGAAGTGCAGTGGTGGCTTGCTCTGTCAGTGCTGGTTGGGGCGGTCTTAGAGATTCTTTGGTATTGTTTACTTGATTGTTGGTCTGATGTTAACCTTCGAGTTAATCTATGCTGATCTGGGTGCTGATTGCTGGTGGAGAGGTGTTTGGGTCTTCTTCTTTGCCTGGGTGATAGTCCCTTTAGGATAGTCTATAGTTGTTGTTCGTATCTATGTATCTATTGATGGCTAATTTGTCAAGAGCTCCAGCCTTCTAGAAATTCTCCAGTGTTTTTGGATTTGGCCTGGTCTTGGATTGTCACATTTTTCCCAATTGAAACTATGGTTATATCTATTTATATGTTGTGAAATTAAAAGATTTACATCATGGCTTCTGATTGGTAGTTGGTGTTCATGGATGCATTCTGCCAGCCTCCTACCTGTTTGTCCTACATACTAATTGTTGCAATTCTTAGATTGTATGTTGTAGATAACTCCTGTTTTTTCTTCTGGGGTGGCTGGGTCTTTTGGTTTGCTTAGGATGTTTTGAAGGGCAGTTGGCTTGTGTGCTACACCAATTCCATGTAGTTGTAATAGTCTCATGGGGGTTTCTAAGATATTCTTGATGTATGGCAGTGTAATTCTTTTTAGGGTTTGTGTTGGTTGTGCTGTATTGGGTTGACTGGTCAGGGACTTTTTGATAAAGTTGTGCGGATATCCCTTTTGTTGGAAGATGTTGTATAGATGCTCCATTTCCTTTTTCTGCTGTTCCGGGTTGTTGCAGTACGTTTGGGCTTGTCTGAATAAAGTCCTTACGCAGCTTCTCTTGTGGGAGGTTGTGTTGTTGCTTTGGTAGTGGAGCACCTGGTTCGTATGGGTGGTTTTTCTGTACACTTGCGTTTCTAGTTTGCCATTGGGGTCTCTGCTGATCAGGATGTCCAGGAAGGGTAGCGAGTTGTTGTTTTCTTCTTCGTTAGTAAACTGGATTCCTTTAAAAATGTTATTGGTGGTTCTGTGGGTATTCTCTAATTGGTTCTTTTTATTATGGTGAAGATGTCGTATACATATCTGATCCATATTTTTGGTTTTATCATGTTGCTATGAATAAGAAATCCTTATTTTTAAAAAAATTGTCAAATGCAATTTTAATTAAGTTTGTATTTTGAGAAATTTACGTAAAATATTATTACTTCAAAACCAACATTACAGGTAGATAAAACAAAGAATGGAAGCTGAAATAAACAAGAATGGAAGCTCAAATATAAAAAAGCAAATGATACCAAAAGAGCTATTCTTTATACTTAAAATTGTTCTTTATAATACTGAATATTTTATAATTTCAAAACTGTAACTGAAAAAGATCTTACAATTTAGCAGTAGTAATGTTTTAAGAAAAAAACATGATCATCCACTTGGCTGATAGTTTAAGTCACATAAGTATTTTCTTTAAAAAATTCTGGAATACTCCATTTCAGACTATTTAATAATAAAGATTTCTTATACAAATACACGAATTCATTATCGCTAATATGACAAGTCAAAAAGTATCAAGTTGAAGAAGTGTGTGCTTTGTGTGCAGATTACCAGATTACAATTACTCATTAAAATACTACAGTTTTGAAGGCACCACATTTGAAATTTCAATTGAATCACCTTTGAAATTGACCTTCAGAGCACACAAATCAACAGACCTTAAATATATTTTTGTCATTCTGCCTTTGCTGACTTCACAAATATTCTAACAAACTTTGGTAAAACATAATGGATCAGCCATACCTGATGTACTGTAATCTGTCAATTTGAAATATTCTTTTTTCCCCCTCTCTTTTTACTTACTTGGGTCCATTCCAGCTCCATCATCCAAAAAGCCCAGCATGAATCCGCCTCGAAGGTCTTCACGATTCTCTATGAGAAGAGAAGACTTTGAGTGACGGGTCTATAATCCTTCTTTTATATTAGAAATAAAAACTACAGTATTCAAACTGTTTATCATACATGATGTCATATTTTATTGGTAGAACAGCATCAAGAACTAATGAAATAAAGCTTATGTAAGGGCCTGGGAATGAAATCAGTGAACAGATAAACCATTTAATCCTTTCTTAGTTCTCATTAAATATGTACATATTCTGTGTGTTCTACCCACTCCACTTTCCAATCTGCCCTCCGTGTTCTATGAATATCTGGCAAGCTATAAGAAAAAAAGTTAACTTACCAGCAAAGATATCTATCCTTGTGGCACTTGCGTCTCTACAAAACAGCAATAAGGAATCGGTTTTAGTTGAAGATCAGCTATCACACCTGATAGAGGTATTGTAAGATACTTATCTGTTCTTTAAGCACTATTGTACCCTGCAACAAGGTATTTTAAAATTGTAGATGAAAATAAGAGCAAAAAAGGGAACACTTTCATGGAGATAGAAAGGCTAGTGAGCTAACTGGTGTAAAGCAGTCAAGATCTTTAAAGTTGTGATCAATACAATTTTAATTACATTCATAGCTGATACTATTTATCCATTTTTTAAAAAATCGATCCAATCAATTCATTAACAGCCCATTTTAAGTGCAAAAGAGCCTTGGTGGCACAGCAGACTAAAGCACTGTTAAAGTAACACCAGCTGCCTGCAATTACTGCAAGTTCAAATCTCACCAGGCTCAAGGTTGACTCAGCCTTCCATCCTTTCGAGTTAGGTAAAATGAGGACCCGGATTGTGGGGGCAATAAGCTGACTTTGTATAAAAAAGAACACCGCTTGTGGGGGGCCGAAAGCCCTACTAAGCAGGTATATACAAAAGTATGAAGGCTATTGCTTAACGCATTGTAAGCCGCCCTGAGTTTCGGAAAAGGGCGGCATATAAATTGAACCAATAAATAAATAAATAAATAAATAAATAAATAAATAAATAATTGTTTTAAATTCAAACTGGGACTCTTTATTTAGCTATAAAAGCATGCTTTTTCCTGTTCATTCTCACAATTCCATATGAATATTCTGTGTAGAAGCTATCCTTCTAAATTAGGAATTTGTTTTTATTATGTTTTCCTGCAATCAAGCACTATTCCTATGATTTTCTCTTTCGAAATTTTTAATCAAATCAAAGGTTAGGTTTTCCTCATGATCGTCTATTCCCACCCACATTACAGTATAAGTTTTCCCCTCCAACAGGAATTACTTCAAGCCAATTTACAGCACCATCGTTGCCGATTGTGAAGAAGGCAACATGCATCCACGATCAACATTATAGTACAAAAACTGGCACCTAATCAACTTGATGCTTCACCCGTCATTTTATTTGGCATTTAAATAGCTCACTATTTGTGAGAAGGCAGCCATGCAGCTGATATACCATTACATTCCTTTGCTCACTAAATTAAAATAAGAAAACATTTAAACATGGTGTCTTAACCTCTGAGAAATGTCAGCCCATAAATTAGGAGTGATACAAGAGACTCTGACAACAGAAAATATTCTGTCAAAAAGCTCCACCTAGCAATTAAGCAATAACTAAGCAATTCTACTGGAGTCAATTTCTGCTGAATTGTAACCGCAATGGAAAAAAATAACATCAGCAAAGTTGATAGAAGGACACATGGGTATACAAGCAGTCTAGGAGAGGGTTAAATACTCCATAACAGTGTTTTTGGATGTGTTATTTTCAATTTAATAAGGTGATGTAAATTAGCACTGAGCAAAATTCAATAAAAGCAATATTTAGTATTTCCAGTATAGAGTATGTAAAGTTATTTTTAAAAGAAATCTTTACGTTCAATTTCTCTGTAAGTACAATAAAACAATGAATTGAAAACAAGTTAAATCCAGTGCAATTTAAGCATTTTGTAAACTATTTTTTAAATTAGTATTATCAAATTTCTTTGCTGACTATTTCACCCTTCAAGGTGACTGAATAATGCAAGAAAAAAAATTCAAATCTAGAAAGTTATGGTGTTAGGTATATTACCTTGCATTATCTACAAGCTCAGCAAGGGCTCCAAACAAGAATTCGTGTGTAGTTCTGCAATGCCAAACAGAATTGGTAAAAATCCTTTGAATCCGGGAAGCCGTGTACATATACATTATTGACCCTATCTAATTTATAACAGGTTCTTAAAGCGACCCAGAAAATTACATAAAACTGTCCCTCAAAACAGAACAAATTTCTACAATTAACTATGGCAGCATATTCTGGGCTTATTCAAAATAAGACAAGATTTTGCAGGAGTACAATTTCAGCAATTATAGACCTTTTTCAAAATGTTTCAAATGTGTAAACTATTAACAATTCAATTTGAAATCGTTCTTGACATATGTAGCATTAAGAGGTTTCTTTTCTATAAAAGTGGATTTCCTAATTTCATAATCTGTTTGTAGGATATTCTGCATCCTTTTGGTGATGCAAACATTCAGAAATGCATGTTAATAACTACTCCTAATCCAGAAAATTAAAGAAAAATCTTAAATTTGTACTTCTAACAATTCAATGCTAATCCATGGTAGAATCCCATTTTATTATTAACCACTAATACAATAATAAATCTTCAAAGTAATATTTACATTAACTATTATTTTGCCGAAAAATGGAAAGTAATTTTTTTAACCACTTTTACTACTTTTTGAGTTCTTAAAACTTGAATAAGGCAATTTTATCATTGATCTAGTATCTAAAATGACATAGGCCTTTTGCATTGTGGCACCAGCATGCCATTCAGCAGTGATGTGACAATTGAAAGAATCCCAAATCGTATTCCGGTTCACAGTAAAAGCAAATTTCCCTAAAATACAGGGAATAAGGACAAATCTCTCAGAATACTTGGAGGTTATTTAAAAGTACTGTAAGTGAAATGAAATACTTCATAAAAGATGTACCATAACCAAATGCAAATCAATGCTAGACTAGTTAATGAGCAAAGTCAGAGAAGATACAACAAAGTCGCCTGTCAACAACTGAATAATAACTGAGATACAGTAATTTTCAAGTACTCTAAGATATTCCATACAAGAGCGTCACAAACTGTTATTTGTAATTGTCAAGTAGAGGACATATAATAATGGTTGCAAATTAAAGAAAGGTTCTATGTGAACAGAATGAGACACATCCATAATAGCAAGAACACACTGACTACAGAACGAAGATAATGAACTATCCTTCACTATATTTATTCAACTAGTTACTGAACATCTGTCTGTCTAGGATGTTTTAATTTGGATAACTGCATTAAGCAAGAGGTTGGTTTTCTAGGATTTTTTTCAAGCTAGTTGTCTTAGCATCTATCTTCCCTTTTGAGGAGATAAAGACAGATCACTATGCCTGAGCTTGCTTTCCAAAAAAAGCAGGCTCAAGCACAGTGTTACACCAGATGAGTAACAGAAATAACAAGAAATTATATTGTAAACTTGACTATTAAAGAACAGCAAATCCTAGCTTCCAAAACTAACCATATTTGGATTCTTAAAGAACTCAAATATGAATGTACTGGGTTTCTAAGAAAAGCTTACACATTTTTCAAGGACTGGAAAAATAAAACCTCCAATTTCTAGTAAGCGATGAAAGATGGGATGTTTACATTTTTATATCAATTTAATATCCATTTGCTAACACTATATGCCATACAACTAAGAACAGGAATCAGCAAGGCTTCTGCTAAAGCCAAGTGCTGTCACAGTAATCTTATTCATTTTTAACAGGTCATGGAAACAATTTACAGATAGTCCTTGACCGCAATTGGGACCAGAACATCTGTTGCTAATGAGTTGCACCTGATTTTCAGCCTTTTTCATTACGAACTTTAAATAAATATGGCTTCTCCCACTCCCTTTGCTTGTTGGAAGCACCCCGAGAAGGTTGTAATGCTCCATACATAACATGGGAAATGTAATCTTATCTTGTGACGGCAAGACAGGTTGCATTGTAAATTTTATTCTATTCCCTAACTTAAGTACCAGCGAAAATATAATTGAATCCAACCATGTAATTTGGATTTTAGCTTCATATACTAACTAGGAATTCTACATAAAAAGAGCAGTTTCTACTGTAAATTGGTAATTTTATCATCCACAGTAATTATTTAAAAATAATAGTTGGGTCTAATCCAAAGAATCAAGACCCATTAGTAATTATGTATAGAGAAATCTTATTTCAGAAAGCCACACTATTTTCCAATTTCCATTGTGTCTAGATGGACTTGGTCATCTGGATGTTCTCAGACAAGCAGTTTTCTTCAAAGATGCATTATTATTTTTATTTAAAAAATATGGTATAAAATATTTTCACCAGTTATTACCAAAACTTGTGGAAAACTGTAGAATCTTCACAAGGACCTACTGAAAATAAGCACAGAGAATTTGGGAAAGAGGGAACTAGAAGATGGTTCTCCAAATGTCTATCTTCCAAGAAGAGGCAAAACCAACAGAAAGATTCTTAACAGATTCTTCTCTCCATCAATCTACAGGTAATAGCCACTGAATCTTTAAGGTAGAAGAGGAAAGACACAACTGACAGGAAAGGATGACCCATGGTGGCGCAGTTGTTAAGAGTGCAGAACTGCAGCTACTTCTGCTGACTGCCGGCTGACTGCAATTTGGCAGTTCGAATCTCACCAGGCTCAAGGTTGACTCCGCTTTCCATCCTTCCGAGGTGGGCAAAATAATGACCCGAATTGTTGGGGGCAATATGCTGACTCTGCAAATCGCTTAGAGGGTTGTAAAGCAGTATATAAGTCTAAGTGCTATTGCTATTAATATAATACACCACTTTTTATATTTATTGTGAACTTCAATTGTGTAATTTTATTAAAGATCTGTCTTATGTTTCAATAAAGTTGTTGTTTTTTCCCTAAAACATCTATCAGTTATCATTCAATATTCTGAAGTTTCATTAAGTCATAGGTGGATTTTTCTCACCTTTGAGAAAAATTTGCATATGGACTAGTACATAATTGGAATTGGGTATGGCTAGTCTAGAGAAAAGGAGGGCTAGGAATGACATGATAGCAGTGTTCCAATATGAGGGGCTACCACAAAGAAGATGGGGTCAGCCTATTTTCCAAAGCGCAAGAAAGCAAGACAAGAAACAATGGATGGAAACTAACAAGAGGGAACTAACCTAGAACCAAGGAGAAATTTCTTGACAGTGAGATCAATTAACCAGTGGGACAGCTTGCCTTCAGAAGTTATGGGTATTTCAACACTGAAGACTATTAAGGGACTGAACAGCCATTTGTCTGAAATGGTATAGGTTTCCTGCTTGAACAGGAGGTTGGTCTAAAAGATCTCCAAGGTCCCTTCCAACTCTTATTATTCTGTATGTGTAATATCTTCATTAAATGCACCTGAAACTGCATATTTTCAGCTTCACACATTCACTAAATACCTACACAGCTGATTTGACACGGAAGATTATTTTACTGAAATACTACAAAGCCTGCTTTAGCAAATGACAACAGGAAGCAATATTGACTATCTCAAAAAAAATTAGGCAGAACTGGACCTGGTTAGAACCTGCATGGACAATTATCAGGTTTTAAATTAGATTCAGAAATTTTAAAAAATGGTAAATCACTACTATATTGCCAAGAAAATTACATGGATGAACCATGTGGTCATCAGGAGTTGAGTTCAATCTTATCACAAAGTCTACTACATATCCACTTTTATTCATGCTCATTTCCACTTGGTTTAATTTCTCCTGTATTTTCTCCAAGTAGCAAGATTAAGTTATCTTTTTAAACACCACTGTTTAAAGCTGAGTAACCTTGTTTAAATTTAAATAGTTACCGGGTAAATGTCTTAAATCAAACCTTTGTTACTTTCTACGCTATATCTATAATCTGAATGTATAATCTTCACTTTGTTCTCAAAGATAACTGAAATTTTGCCCCATTTTATCTTTCTTGACACAGTTGTTAAGTGAATCACTGTAGTTGTTAAGTAACATGGTTGTTAAATAATCTGGTTTCTCAATTTTGCTCGTCAGAAGGGTGGAAGAGATGATCACATGAGCATGTTGCCAGGTGGCTGATTTTTAATCATGTGACCATGGGGCTGCTGCAATAGTCGTGTGAAAACCGACCCTAAGTCACTTTTGTCACAGACATTGTATTGTAACTTTGGTTATTAAATGAATGGTTGTAAGTCAAAGACTAACCAGTCTCTGTTTCTGAATATCAACACTTTTAACTTTAGCCTTTACACTGCTCAGGAGTCATTCTACAAGACTGATCAGTTGTACAATTTCAGCAGATTCTATATTATACTAAAATCATAACATTTCAAACATCCTATAAACTAATGAGGAAACCAGGACCTGATTTTAACATATGCCAATTCTGACGGGATCTCAAGGAATGAACAATTTGAGATATTGTATGAAAAATTAAATGAAAAACATACTGCCTCACATTGCTCCATGATCATATGTGAACATCCCTGCTTAGAGCAGAGAACAAGGCCATAGACTTATACATTATCATACCTTCCCAGATTGGAAGTCCCTTTTCTTCTTTAAGCCAAAAACTTAAAAAATTCAGTCCAACTTTCCATTTAGTAGCTTTTGCCATGGAAAGTGACAAATACATCTATCAAAGATTCCAGAGTTTCCTGTTATCACAATTACATCTTCATTAAATCAAGGAGATTCTAGGAATATACCATTGTCATAATTAAGGTCTATTAGCTCTTTCACTAATAGAATAGCAAGGTATCACAAACTTCACATTCAGTAATCATCTCTGCATCTTTCCTATCAGGATTCTCTTGTTCTTTTAGTTTTTTTCACTGCAAGAGCCATTTCTCCTTTATGCAAGAGAAATCCGACAAAACTGTACCTAAAGAATTCATTCTTCTTTGAAACGCATCGCAAATCTTATCGTATGCACATCATATATGCTGTTCTTTTTAGAACTATTTTGTTATTCCATTTCATGCCACATTCTGTAGTTTCTGTACCGTCAAATTGTTCGAGCAGTTTTCGTCACACCTCAACATCTAATGTCGCTTATTAAATAAAATGCATTCTTTCTTGACATCTATTCAGAAGCTGGCAAGTGGTGTATCTTCTTGTTGATACAAGTAATCTAACTAAAAACCAGATGTAGATATTCCGCTGTGGAGTATTGTAGCTTTTTGCAGTGTATCATCATCAAGAACTTGCAGACATTTATAAATCAAGTCTATCTCAACTGGCAGTAGTTAGACAGTCACTTCACTCTTTTTGTTCTTGTGGATTAAAATCTTCGGTCAAATCCTCTAATTTCATTTTGAGAATAGGGTACTAAATTAGTAACCCATTTCTCATTCCAATATAGTGAAAATACTTACCTACCTACTTCTATTATTTAAAAGTTACGTTTCTTAGTCGATCAGCGATCCTAGGCTTCTTTACGAATATCTCTGCAGAATTCTCTATACACTTTTTGCTATCAAAACTTTATAGTTATGCAGTACAGCTTAATGGAGTATGTTGTTTTCAGATATTGCAGCCTTGTTTCTCAATTCCATATCTTGCTTCATTATTACGTAAACTTCTAAATCCGTTTTTCCTGTTCCTTGAGCCAAAAGCACTTTCAAATGGTAAAAAAAAAAAAGATTCCTCGGGATCCAGTGAATCCTGAGCTGGAGGAGTTTCTTCAGTTAGCTGATTCATGTCAGAGATTCCAAGCAGCTTTTCATTCATTTTCTGATTGCCCATGAGGATTAGCTTCTACCCAATGGTGTGGGGTATTTTTCGGATTAGTACAGTAGTTATTGGCAAGATCCAAGGAAGAAATCTCTTAATGCTACATGGCAACCCACAGCTTTCTTCCCTTCCTTACTCACGAGTTGGTATGCAGGTAGTCGAACGTGAGTTGAGCGCGCTGCAGGCTGCTGTAGTTGGCGAAGGCCATGACGGCGACGGACGCCCCTCCCCCACCCGCCAAGCCCCTTCCTCTGAGGGAAAAGCGGAACACGCCTGCTTTCCCGCCTCTGCTCCCCTCCTCAGAAACTATCTCTGCTCTTCGCAAAACAGGAGCTTTCCAGCCCAGATTAACATCCTTCGCCCATCGGTGCTCCCGGCCGTTGACCCCTCCCCCCCCGCTTCCCGTCCGTTATCTCCTCAGTTTCAAAGTCAGCGCAGCCCTTCGCTGTCCAATCCGCCGCCCCTCCGCCTCAATTCTTCCACAGCCGTCGGCTTCCTTTCTCTCTCCCCTTCTCTGAGGGAAACGGTTACCTTCGGGCCTCTCCCCCCACCCCTCCTCCCCAACCCCTCGAGGCCGCTCTCATCCGATCCGGCCTCACAACCGCTCCGCTCCTCTTCCCTTCACACAATGCGGCGAGGAGAAAGAGGGGGCGGAGCAACGGCGACAGCGCCCTTCGACGGCAATTGGGGGACAGCCTGTCACGTGGCCAGCACCCATGGCGCCACGGCAGCGCGAGAGGCAGCCTGAGCGGGGAGTGGCGCTTTTACCCTCCTGCTCCCCCGCCCTTTTATTCCTGCCTCAGGTGACCGTTGAAAGCGAGCGGGGAGGGAGGGTGCAGCAGGCGCACGCGCTGAGGAGCTCGCTCTCGCCCATCCTGCTGAGGGGGAGAGTGGCGGTTGAGATGACAGTTTCTCGCCCCGCGAGGGTTCGAAAGGCGGGCATGCGCACGCGTCTCCTCACCCACCCACCCACCCACCCCCGTAGACGCGCTAACGGATCGCCGCCGCCTCCTCCTGCTCCTGCCTGGAGCGCGCGCGGATCCTCAGCTCCCAAAGAAGAAGAAGGAGCCATTTTATTTTCCTCAGAAAGCGCGGCATTTCCACTCCCGAAGATGGCGGCGGGCTGTCTTTTCGATGCGCGCGCGCCGCCGCCGCTGCTCCCTCGCCGGCCGGCTCCTTACTTTTTTTTCTCTTTTCCCGCGATTTTTCAGGAATTTTAACGTATTCTTAAACCGTCGGTTGTCTTCTTTTGCAAATGGTCCCTCTTATACCGAAGTGCTCCTGGCTTTTGATGTACATATTGTGTTGACCGTCTTGTCATCGCCTCAGATAGCTTTTTTTCCCCTCGGGGGGGATAAAATTAACCGCTATTTAAAAAAAAAAAAATCCGCGGTTCTCTCTCGCGTCCGGGCATAAATTCGGAGTTGAAGAGGGGGAAAAGGAGGTTGCGATGGTTCTGAAGAGAATAACAGGAGTTTTGAGCTTTTCGGCAATCTTTGCGTTATAATGAACTGATTTGCGGATTCCGTGATACAGTAGTACGATATTGTATGTATTTTTGTGTTGGTGTGTAGAAAATTTTACATCAATATTTTTTTAAAAAAAAATGTCAGTTCTTTCTTACTCGCCTGCGTTTCTTGGATCACAAAATCGCAAGAATTGTTACTAGATGAATGTTGGCTCAACTAGAGAGTTCAGTATATCATTATGGGAATTTATGATATTTTTAATAGCAGTGTTGACAACTACATTGTTAACGCATTGTAAATGGGCATTGTTAGGTAATGAGAAGTCAGTGGAAATTCCATCCATTGTCTGCTATCTGATGCATTCAGGATTCTAATCAAAACAAATTTTTACTAAATAACTTACACAGGGGGGTTGGTATTGGTTGCTATTGGTATTACTAATTCAGATGGAGAGCAAAACAAAAGAAATAATTGGCTGTGCTTTGTTTATTTTCATGACTGCATGTGACAGCCTTTTTAAAATTTACATGACCTCTTCTGATCCCCATTACATTGTGTTTTGTTTCTTTATAGGTGATAAAAAGTCAATTTTTAAACGCAGCTTAGCCAACAAGGAACGCATTTCAGTGAAGGCAGTTGGGCTTGGATCTGTGGTTCTTATTTTTTCCAATTTTCTTAATTCTTTGTTAAGAATTTTCTTAATTCTTAAAACTGGGGAGGGGGGGAACCCTTCAGAACACAAATCAGAACATCTGATGTCATTCTCTTAATAAAGCCCTTCAGGAATTTTACTTTTTCGTATTATGGAAGAAATGTTCTTCTTTGTTCATGTGGTTGCTTCCATTCCATTTTTACATCACACAATTTTGATAATTTAGAAGAATAAGGTGAGTTTTAAGTGATTGATCTTGAAGAAAACACCAGAAAGAGTATTGAAACATCAAATCGGATTATTAAAACTGTAACAAGCTTTTAAATTATTATTCATATATTTATTGGATTCATCACTAAAACTGGATACAAGAATGATTGAAACTTAATATGCTGCCATGCAGCCCTTTATAGACTCAAGCAAGTATGGAAAAGCAGGAAATGTGTTTTTGCTCATTAGAGTTGAACAAATTTGCAAGTTACTGAATACAGTCCAGTTTGTGAGCACTTTTAGGATGTTTCTGATGTGTATTTAAGGGCTGTTTTAGTAATAACCATTAATTTTTTTATGAAGTAAACAAATGCATATTTCACAAGAATGAAAGTGAATAAATCTGATAATAGCTTTGCAATAAAGTTTATTTAGGATATTGAGCTCTGATTATTGGTGTATCATGCAGCATGGAATGTTTTTAGGACAGGTATTCTGAATCAGGATTTAAGATTTCTGTAAACCCAGTGGAAGATTTTGGTTCTTGTACCTTGCCCACATTCTCAGTTCATACACATACTGGTAGGTTTTCATTAATGTGCAGTTGATGCAGAATTTGTCTTTTTCACTATTTAACCTGAGAAGCCAGTGAATGTTTTAACCAAAAGTCGGATTCATTTTGAAGGCCATGCATATTAAAGGATATAACATTGTTTTGGCACACTTCGATTTTACAGTGGTTGATTGGTGGTTGCTGGATCTAGAAGATTATGTATTCCTACCTGTTGTGATTGCAGTTGATTTAAAATAGTGGGTTAATGGTTTTAAGGTTTTTTTTAAAAAAAGACAACAATGACATAATTTATAAGTGCCATTTACTTTCTTGTCAACTGAGACCCTAATAGTCTTGGAATTTTTGATTATGCTGTGTTGTAACATATTCCACTTGGAGACAGATTAGAGGGTAAATTAGAAAGGAAAGCTCAAAGTTTATGGGGTGAATAGCCTATTTTTCTTGAATATGAAGACAACTCAGAAGAATGAATAACAAAATGAAAAATAGTACCTTAGGGACAAAGCCATTTGGGAGACTTTCTGCAAGTCATACCTTCTCAATCCTAAGAAACAGGCAAAAATGCACTTAGAAAAACATTGCAGACAGTCAAAAACCTTGCTTACCCCATGCCCCTCCTTATCTGGGACTGCTGCTGTGCTCTTGGGCTGTGGGAGACATTAGTAGAGGGGAAAGGATAGAGAGGGGAAAGGAGAGTCGGAGGATTAAGAGCCATTTGTCCTGAACGGCATAGGGTCTCCTGCTTGAACAGTGGGTTGGACTAGAAGACCTCCAAGATCCCTTCCAATTCTCTTATTCTGTTAACTTCAGGGACTTGCCAAGGCAGTTCCCAGGAGTCAACAGTTACTTTGAAGGTACACATGTGCACACAGATTGCTAAAACCAATTCTAACTTGTATTCCTTAATACATTTGATGAAACTGCCATGAGACTTATCGTTTTTTACTAAACTGGGGAAACATTTATTTCCTAGTATTTTACTGGTTACATTGTAATTTGTTGTGCACTGCTTAGTCATTGGAATTGGGTGGTATATAAGTTTAATATAGACTGCCTGAAAAGGAATATTCTTTGAACCCCAAGGTGCAATTTTTTAGTATTTGTGACATACAGTCAAGGGATTTTTCTTTGTTTTTCTAGAAATGCTACGTTCAATTAATTATGTCATTTGGTCATAATTGCAACATGTTTATGAATACAGTATATAGTCAGCTCTTTCAGTTTTGCATGGTATCATCTTGCAGTATTGAATGGGTACTCTGTATGTTTATGGCATGCTAATAGCAACAGACCTATACTGTAGGAAGTTGTGAGAGGCTTTGATATGGTGGATTCACCCCTTCTTCTACTCACATAAATATGCAGATTCAAGGATTTACTATGAACTATATTAATAAGTATATTCCATTTTAAATTTACCCTCTAGATATTTGCATGTGGAAGGAATAGTTAAAATACCCTATGAATTAATTGCCCAGTATAGCGAAAAGAGATCAGATTTAGGCATCTATGAATATATTTCAGTGTATCCTAGGAAAACAAATGTTTAAATTAAAGGAGATTCTGCATGCATGCATCTTTTCAGCCTCTCCTTGTTTCATAGCTTGTCCAGTTACCAGGGAAAGACACATGTTTTTTAATATGTTGACCACTGTGTCATACTTTCTTGTGCCCACACCATTTTTTTCCAGGTTGAGATCCAAAAGTACAAAACATCTTTACCCTGTTCTTTGCAGGAAAGCAATGCCGTTCTAGTACATATTCAAATTACAAATACAATTATTGGTAATTCCATATATGAGTAATTCAGCACATTCTAAATTCAAGTTAATGTCCCTTATTTCTTTAATTACAATTTTCTGAAATTAATATTTAGAATTGTAGTGGATAACTTGAGTCCTCAGACCCAGATGTGACCTTCCAACCTGATGGGGTTTGGATTTGATTTGCTTGTTCAAATGCTTTTTGGCCAGTGGAACAATATCTGAACAGGATTACTGAAAATAGGTGTTATTGTTTTCTACCCTTTTGAGTTAGAAAGTACTCAAACATTTATATAAAAACTCTTAAAGCTCTTTGCATTTTTGAAATACAAAGTCCTTTCCAAAATTTGACACTAGGAATAAAAAAAAATACCCATATTTTTGACACAAAAAATACCCAGGTTTTTGGCAAGTTTATAGAAATGCTTTTTTTGTTGTTGTTGATTTAGCTAATGTTTAGAGGTTCTTTGGTTGAGCTGTTACTGTTGGCTTATTTGGCAATTTCTTGATTGGAGTATTAGGGACTTAACCAAATACACAAAGTTTGAAACACACAGGATTATGGATCTCATAAACCTTTGCCTAGCCACATTCCTCCAATTTCATGGACGAACTTACCAACAAATTAAAGGTACACCTATAGGGTAATCGCTTTCAGAATTTATAATGTGGGTCATTAGGCAATGGAATCCTTCTTCAAATACAATCGAAAACATGGAACAAATATGTAGATGACACTTTGACCATAATAAAAAAGGACCAACACCCACAAAACTATCAACATCTTGAAAGGAATCCAGTTTACCAAAGAAGAAGAAAAGAACAACTCACAACCCTTTCTGGACATCCTGCTCAGCAGAGACTACAATGGTAAACTAGAAATGCAAGTGTACAGAAAAACGACCATACTATCCAGGTGCTTCATTACCAAAGCAATAACCCAACCTCCCACAAGTGAAGCTGTCTAATAACTTCATTTAGATGAGCACAAATTCACTGCAGCAATCCTGAACAGCATAAAAAGGAAATAGAGCATCTATACAACATCTTCCAACAAAATGGATATTCATTTAATTTTATCAAAAAGTGCCTGACCACTCAACCCAACACAAGCCCTAAAAAGAAGAAACCACCAACCGCTCTTTATTAGCGCCAATGATGTTACCTAGTTATAAAACATCTGCAAGAAAACTATCAAGCTCAAGAAAGCACCAAGGACACGTCATTTCAACCCTGAGCTAGAAATATTTTCCTTTTAAGGATGAACATGTTTACACACATCCCATAAGAGATGTTTGGTTTGCAAACCAACTGCAAGAATTACTCTATAAAATATCTAGTTAAAAGCATACAGCAATAGTGCTTAGACTTCTATACTATTCTATACTTGGCGGTTTATAGTCAACATATTGCCCCCAACAATCTGGGTCCTCATTTTACTGACCTTGAAAGGATGGAAGATGGAGTCAGCTTTGAACCTGGTGAGAATCGAACTGCTGACAATTGGCAGTCAGCAGAATTAGTCTGCAATACAGCATCCTAACCACTGCATTCCACCATATAATTGGAAAAATACCATATATTTATCAGTGTAAATAATATGACTATTATAAATTGGCATTTAATAGTGGAATAATATCTCTTTAAAAAAGAAACTGCAATCAAGAAAATACATTACCAGATTTCTCCATTGAGATATGAAGATTGGAGAAAAACAAGAATGCAAAATAATGTGGTGAATGAAGATAAAGTAATTCTATGGCATCTCGGATTTCTCCGCCAAACATCAACACTTAACAAAACTGAATCAAGTAGAATGGTGGTTACAGAGTTAAGTAGTTGAATGAAAAGCCACTTTCAGTAGATTAAACTACAGTTGTTTGAGATGAGACAGAAGATTTTTCAATTTCAACATTCACCTACCTCAGATTGTTATTTCTGGGATCGGAGACAATTTATGGTCAATGTAAACTTTAAAAATCTTCAACTACTATGTTCTGACAGATCTGTCCATTACAATAAGTCTTTTCAAGAACACCTCCAAATCCAGTAAATTATAGCTCAACAGCACTTCAGTATTTTTAAGCCTCTATTTTGGGGTGAACTGCTTAAGAGGGAAGAAGAGAATATTACAATAAGTATGCTGCCTTGAGATTCTAGAAGAGAGACATGATATAAATATCATTTTTTAAAAACTTCATGGAAAGATTAAGGGATGGTAGAAACTGAAAAAGAAAACTGATTTAAACCATCTGGTATTCAGAAGAGCAATTATCCCCCTTTCTTCCTCCTGTGATAGTAATAAAGAGAATAGGACTAACCAGAAAATCCAGTTTCCCCTCAACTTTTATCAAATTAAGACATTTTGTTGTCCTAAGGAAACAAAAAGAACCAAGATAAAATGGCATTCCCTCCTATCACAATGTAAATCAGACTAGACTAGCAATTGAGTCTTCTATTAGCAAAAGAAATTTTTATGGCACTTAAACTGAAGCTAAGGAGAATTGCATCAGTTTTGCCCTTCAAAGTCTGGCTGTCCTTTAACATTCATTCATTCATTCATTTATTTATTTATTTATTTATTTATTTAAATTTCTATACCGCCCTACTCCAGAAGGACTCAGGGCGGTGAACAGCCATAGGATAAAACACATAAATACAAAAATTTAAAATAGAATAAAAATGAATTAAATAATTTGGCTGAACAAATTTAAAATACCCCATAATTTAAAAACAAATTGCAAACTTCCCAGGGGACTTCTGACAAGCAAAGTCAGTGAGGGAGTTGGGCCATTAAGTGAACCCTAACCCTCATTTAAATTATGTATAAAGATGTTGCATACTAGGCTTAAGACAAAACCTTGGGTACCTCACTTCATGTTTCCCTCCATGTAGATGTAGTTCTGTTAAAGACTACACTGAGTGCAGTTGGTCAGCCACTTATAAATCCATCTGATGGTGATCTAACCCACATTTTTCTATCTTATCAAGTTGTGATCTACTTTGTCAAATGCCTTACTGAAGTCCAAGTATATTATGTCCACAGCATTTTGCTGATCCACTAATTTAATCACTTTGTCAAAGAATGCAATAAACCCATGTTCTAAATATTAAACTATAGGTGCACATTCCTCACATGGTTAGGAATCTGGGTTGCAAGCTAGCAAGCCTGTGTTCAAGAAATAGTGAAATAAAACATCGGTATGGGAAAATAGTTAATTGCTCTGGGATGTTAAAGGTTTCCTTTCCAGAGAAAAAGGCTAGAAAGAAGTTCCCTGAAGATGGGCTTCAGCACAAGTCCGAAAGCTCAGAAGACGAAACATCTGGTCCCGGTGACCAACCCAGATTGGATCCTACAATATCCTGGGACATGTACATTCATTTTCATTCTATATAAGCGCTGCATGAGGATGCTCAGGAATGCAATCAATCCAAGTAGCAGCTTTGGGTTCCATACTGGATAGTCACACGATCGAAATCTACACGCTTTTTCCATTAGAAACCTTGATTTTTTTATTCCTGTCAACAAATTTCTTGGGGAGGAGATACAGAGACCTCCTCCAGCTGCTTTACCAATAGTTCTTCCATGCACCTTCATACAGGAGATTAAGTCCTGATTTTTTTACCCATAATTAAAGAAGCAATAGCTTGGTAGGGGTAACTACTCAGCCAAAGCAATGTTTTCATTTCTTAGAATATAGGAACCCAGTCAGTATTTTACAGCAACTTACATTATATTTAACTATGGTTTGCACTAGGTATTTATCATGTCTGCTGTCTTAACATTTTGAGTGAGCCAGCAAATTCTAAACTATGGAACAAGCCATGGTTTACAAACCAAAATAGTTGGATTTCTCATGTACATGCTTGTACAACATGAGTAAAGTAGTCTCTGTAAACTAGAAATGTTCCATTCTTCATAAAAAAATCTCTTTAAATGTACGAGTCTAGTCAAAGCTATTAAAAATGGGGCTTTTAAATAAAAATTTTATTTGAGTTGATAACGGCTCAGTACTCTTGTAGATTTATGTTTGGTTTTATTGTAGTGTGGATGTTTTATTACTTGTAGCAGTGGCTGTGGTAAACTGCTAACAGTCTTAAATTGCAACAAGGATTAACCTAATAACTGTTAGCATGTTATGACTGCATTCAGTCAATATAGGCAAAAAGAGTTCTCAATAAACCTTTATTTCTTTAAAACTCAGAATTACAAGCAGAGAGCACAAATATCAAGGAAATGTTTTCCTGTAGGAGAAATGAACCTAACAGGATAATTGATACTAAATTCTACAGGTAGTCCTTGACTTATAACCTGTTGTTTAGTGACTGTTTAAAACTACCGGTATAATGGCACTGAAAAAAATGACATGACTTTTTTTCATACTTATGACCGTTGCAACATCCCTATGGTCATAGGATCATTCAGATGCTTGGAAACTGACTCATAATTTATGACGAGTGCAGTGTCTCATAGTCGTGATCACCTTTTGCAATCTTCTGACAAGCAAAGACAATCGAGAAGTCAGATTCACTTAATAACTGTGTTACTAACTTAACTGCAATGATTCATTTAACAACTCTGGCAAGACAGGTTGTAAAATGGAACAAAACTCATTTAACAAATGCCTCACTTAGCATTGGATATTTTGGACTCAATTGTGGTCATAAGTCAAGGACTACTGCATTTATAAATCTTATAATGATTTTCCAGGAATAGAAATTAGGAATTTAATGGACCCCCAGAGTTCTAATCTTTCACTGACAAGGAATTTCTTTGTTTTGCTAATGTGGCTAGAGATATTACCAATCTCCCAGGTGCACCACCACCCCTTTGCCACCTTCCCAAAAGCAGCTGGAACCATGGAAACAGCAGCAAAGTTAGCCCTTGGCAATTCAGTGCTGCTGCATTGAGGGAAGAGGAGGCCTTTGAGGATTGTCAAATCTTCCCTGCACTGAGAAGCTGAATTTGGCTGTCTGCATTCCCGTTTTATCTCCAAAGCTACGCCTTTATTCTCTGGGATAGCTGGATTTTCAAGCTGCAGATTTATGAGTTTCAAGATACAGTCCTTCAAGAAGATAGATAGGGATGTGGGAAAGGAGGCCTGAAACAGAAGACAACGTTCTAGCAGCAAAAACAGCAGACTTGACTAAGTAACGTATGGATGGGTTTTGCTTAACAGAGGTTGGAGGCCAAAAGGACTGCCTGGATAGAAGCAGCCAAGAGGATTTGCTGGTTATTTCTACTCCAAATCCCATTTTTGCACTGTGCACAAGAAAGAGCCCAATCCACCACAATGTCAAGGGACAAAAATGTGAGAATATTAGCGTTTGAAAAAAAATAAGTGGTTTGATTCATAAGAAAACATGGATTCCTTGATTGTGGTTTATTGAATCAAACATGTACTCTCAGTGTGCTGTATATACCAGTTTTCAAGTTGCTGTATATATTGGTTACATTCTAAGCTTTGGCTTCCTTAGCCAGAGTTGACTGAAGAAACATTAAAAAATAGAATAACAGAGTTGGAAGGGACCTCGTCCATTCCAACTGCAGTGTAAGCCCTGAAAGAACTCCAGTTTCATTTAAACACAGTATAAACTTTCCAAAACTAGGAAAAATATTTCTTCTGCTCTCTTCCATTACATTTTATGTTAGGTATAGTTTAATGGATTAAATGCAGGTTTGAATCCACCAAACCAGAAACGGGCAGAGGAAAGGCTGATCTGAATAGAGGAAGCAACAAAATCAGAAAAAGCTAAGCAATGCCCTCTCCACTACGCTACCTCTTTTTCCCTTCTGAATTTGGGGGAGGCAGTTTTTGGAGGGGGAGAAAGGAAATCTAGGTGTATATAAACAGGTAAAATATGGCTCAGTTCTTAATCTAATGTAACTATTCCTTATCTGGCATCTTCTGAATACTTTGCAGCTATAATTCTAGGAGTTTGCATCCTTTTATTTTCAACAGTAATGAGGCTTCGGGATTGCACTTTGCAAGGGAGCCAGCAGGTGGCATTCTTCCCCCTGGAGAATTGGAGCAGCCTTCTAGTTTGCTAGAAGCCGCTACCCCCAAACTTCAGAATAAGTATCTGATGGAAAAATGATGGAAAAAAACTGGTGGAGGAAAATGGGGATTAAGGACAAGAATTTGTTCCAGAAAAACTTTCCTGGTTCATCAGACAAAGAATTTTTTACTGATATAGCCTGAGTCATGTTTTAAATCATATTAATAAACTATAATTGCTATAATTGCGCTCAACAATGAACTAAAGGGCCATCATCAGTGAGCTGTTGGACAGTATTACTTGGTCTGTTGTGTGGATGTTTGGGTGGTTTAGGGATGGGGAATTGTGGTGGGTGGGAGTGTTTGGGGATTGTTATATGTGTTGGACCTGGTCTCTGGGTGTTAAGTGAATTTCGTTGTAAGGGTATACTGCGTATACACATACAATGATAATAAAGTTATTAAACTGCCCACTTGGAGCGCTTTTCAATCAGGATAGAGCTAAGGTAGAAAGGACCTTGGAGGTCTTCTAGTCCAACTCCCTGCTCAAGCAGGAGACCCTATACCACTTCAGATAGGTGGCTGTCCAGTTTCTTCTTTAAAACCTCCAGTGATGGAGCACCCACAATTTCTGGAGGCAAGCTGTTCCACTGGTTAATTGTCCTGACTGTTAGGAAGTTTCTCCTTAGTTCCAGGTTGCTTCTCTCCTTGATTAGCTTCCACCTGTTGCTTTTTGTCCTGCCTTCTGGTGCTTTGGAAAATAAGTTGACCCCCTCTTCTTTGTGACAGTCCCTCAAATACTGGAATACTGCTATCATGTCACCCCTAGTCCTTTTCTCTAGACTGGCCATACCCAAATCCTACAACATCCTTCTTATGTTTTTGTCTTCAGCTCCTTAATCATCTTAGTTGCTCTTCTTTGTACTTTTTCCAAAGTCTTAATGTTTTTGTAACGTGGTGACCAAAACTGGATGCAGTATTCCAGGTGTGGTCTTATTAATTCTTTATAAAGCGGTACTAATACTTTGCGTGATTTTGATTTATACAACCAAGGATTGTATTGGCTTTTTTGGTTGCTACCACACATTGCTGTCTAATGTTTAAGTGATCGTCCACTAGGATTCCAAAGTCCCTCTCACAGTTGTTTTCAAGGTACTGGACCTTACTGAAAGCGCTAAATGGCTTAAGTCCCTAATAGCAACAGTTGTGTTTGTTCTCACACCTCCTGGTCTGCTCAGGCTGTTTGGAAGATGGCTTCTTTGCCATGCAAAGAAAAAGCAAAGACTTTCTCCAGGCCAAGCCTGGAGATATTGGCTTGGCCTCTATATTTTAACTTTCCAAAAATTGCAAGCAAAACTCCTCTTTGTTTACCTAGGCATTTTTAAAGTCCAGTAAATTTTAATCGCTCTGTTGACTTTATCTCCTGCTTTACAGTATTACTCATCATCTCAACCCTTGGCTGACCTCCTCTGAGCTCAAAAGCGATGTAGGGTCTAACCAGAGTAGTCGTATATGAGAGATCTCCTCTCCATTGGCCTCTCTGTAGACTAGCTATCACATCAGTTAGGGCGTAGACTAGTTGGATGTTTCAACCAAAATCCATGCAATTCATTTCTACCTGGTGCTGACCAATTCCATGCCCTTTTCTCCGCCATTTCTGCTGTTATTATAAATTCTTTCATTCAATCTTTTTTACTCTTCTCCATCTCCTTTAACCAAGCTTGTTCTTGCTGTATTTCTTTGGGTTATCTCATATCTGTGCCCAGACTGTACCATTTCTTTCTTGTCAACTGTGCTGTACTGCTTCTTGCAGTGAGCTAGTGCTTATGTTTGATATTGCAGTATCGGCACCTTTTAATAATGTTTGATTTCCCAGTGTGTCTCCCAGTTGATGTCATGGTAAAGTCCCCCATTATTACTGTGGTTTGTTTCCTGAACACACTGATTGGCAAAAAGTTCCTCTAATTTGCTTGGTTGAGTGGCCTGTAGTACACACCTATGGCAATATCATTCTTTTTTCTTCTTTATTAGCCTGTATGCATTCAAAGCAGGAATGAGAGATATGAGGAAAGAGAGAATCGAAGAGGAAGGAGAGGAAAGGACAAGAGGAGGTCCAGGCTGTCAGCTGAAAAGCAAAGTGTAACTAGACATACATCATCAAACACATATGCAAAGAATGTTGTGAACTTGCAAAGGCACCAAATTCAAATAAGGATGTAAACATTGCCTGATGGAACAACAGCTTTTACTTCCTCTAAATCGGAAGCCATCTGTGATCGTCCCCATTTAGTCCAAAGGGCAGCTGCTAAGCCATCATTATGATCTGCTCAGAAAGGTTTCATGGAGATGCCCATTTTCAAATTATTCCCCCAGTTTGTTGATTACCAACATCATCAAATGATTGGCTCCACTTCAGTGATACAATCACAAAACCAACACCATGGGAAGAACTGTAGAACAAATCTCTTCAATTTACAAAAAGTTATAACTTAGGAGAAAACTGGCACAAAATGTTTTACAGATGGTATACAGCTTCATTGATAAGCAGGTATTCATGATGTTTGCCAGATCCTGGCGGTCATGTAATCACCGTTTGCAACCTTTCCAGCGAACTTCTGACAAGCAGAATCAATGGGTGTCATGGATCTGCCCCTGGACCCATCTCTGGACATGACTTCAGAGGAGGAGGAGGAATTTAAATCAGCAAAGGAAAGCACGGGAATGAGTATTGATGAGGATCAGGGGTCGGAGAGTGCTAGCCTGACAGAGCAGCCTCAACTGGATTGATCGGAGGAGGGACAGGCTGAGGCTGAGATCGGCAAGTTGCAGTGAGTTGGCCAGGAGGCTCCAGGCTAGGACCAGAAGCATCTGCTGCCTGACGTGTCCTTGGATGCAAGGACACGTCGGACAGAGAGGAGACAGGCACAATACCTATCAGCTAGACTATTCACAAGGAGGCAACCTCGACTCTCATGAAAGGCTGCATTGGTGTTGCCTACTCAATCGTGCCCCGAGGACTTAAGTCTTGCTGGAGCAACGTGCCCAGTTCGTGCCTTGTGTGCTCGTGCCATGTATCCTGACCCGTTTGACTCTCGAACTGCTTTCCTGGACTTTGTGTATGCCTGTAGAACTGGTCCAAACCAGGGACAACCCACCACTGGATTTCCCCATTGACATTGCTGGTCCAAAGGTCGCCAAAGGGATCACGTGAGTTTGGGACACAGCAACAGTCATAAATACGAGCCCCATAAATTGCCACGCACCTGAATTTTGACTAGGTTGTAACTGTGAAAAATGATCCTAAGTCACTTTTTACAGTGCAGCTTTGAAAGGTTACTAAATAGTTGTAAGTCAAGGACTACCTGTACTTAAGAAAGAGACTCGGGAGGGCCGATCAGTATGCCAGGTGCATATGGAGGAAAGGGCAAACTGAGCAGGGAGACAGCTCTTCCACCTTTTCCACCATCAACATCTGCACCTGCGGAGCTGGCACTCCTTCCAGACGCCTCTGGCTGGTCCTGGGGAGCCTCTTCTCTCCTGCCGGGCAATGAGTCACCCAAAGCCTGCGGTGAGTCAGGGCTCTGCAATGGGAGCAAAAGCCAGTTTCCTGAGAGCCGGCAGCTCTGGAGGGAGAGCATGACTGACTTTATGAAAGCAGAGTTTCTCCCATTGAAAAGATAAGGGATCCCACAGGGAGATCCTAAGAAGGAGAACCTGCAAACCTGTTCTCCCCACAGCTGCAGGAGATCTCTGGGCAAGGCGAGGGCTTCCCCCTACTCCAAGACAGAGTTGCTCTTCCTTATTAAGTGGTAACCGTCTTAAAAAGATAACCGTCTTAAACTCATAGGAGAACTCTTAGGTCACTTCCTGCGATTCTTCAGCTGGCAGAAAAGATGCCTTCATAAATTTGCCCTGTCTGGATGGCTGAGCCAGTCATGAATCAGGCAATGGTGCTGTTAAAGCAAGATTTATTTCCCAAAGCACCAGATGGCAGGACAAGAAACAAGGGATGGAAATTAATCAAGGAGAGAAGCATCTTGGAATTAAGGAGGAAATTACAACCAGTGAAACGGCTTTCCTTCCAAAGTTGTACGTGCTCCATCACTGAAGGCTTTTAAGAAGAGACTGGATAGTCACTTGTCTGAAATGGTATAGGATCTCTTGCCTGAGCAGTAGGCTGGACTAGAAGACCTCCAAGTGCCCTTCCCGCTCGATTCTGATTCTGGGTCCCTAGAATCTCCGTGAACACTAAGGGACAGCTACATCAATATTTTTTTGTGACTCAAACCCAACCTGGGTCAACCTAATCCATTCTCACTTCCCAGCCAGCAAACAATCTCCCAATCTAGAGCTGCCAGATTGCTGAAAAGGGGCAATGAAGGAAGTACAGCTGGAGCTTCTCAATTCACACACAGCTGGAGAGCTTGCAGTGATAACTGGATCTTGTCCTTCAAATTACTGTTGACGCCTGATGATTCACAAGGAGGTTGGCCAGTCTGAAATGGGAGATTTCAGGCCATCGTACAGAATATTGGCAAATAGAATTGAGTCAAACCACAGCAATAAGCAGACTCAGCAATGTGGGAGTCCAGACAGTTCTGCAACAGCTGGAGGAAACGTTCAAATTCATTGAAAGAAAACTTTTTCAGTTGGGAAACAAACAGAAAGGAGACAAACACCCCCCCCCCCGGCTTTCCGCTACATTAAGATAGGTTTTTTTCTGTTTTTCAAAACAAACTTTCAACAGATTTTTAGAAAATTAAGATATAAAACCCAAAGGTTTTTTTAAAAAGCTAAAAATAAAACATGAAATAAAAGAAGATATTTTAGGAATGAATTTTGGGAGTTGAAGTCCTCCTCTTAAAAGGGCCCCTTTAAAAAAAAAGTTGCCTTCTTATCGGAATAATTTAGCACAGGGAGAAATTGTACAATAGCAATTTTTAAAAACCCACATAAATGGGCAATGCATGCGAGCACCTTGGTAATCTTAAGGAATTTTAAATATCCCTATTCTTTATTTTTCTCTTTCTGCCCACTTATTGTTTCTTCTTCTGTCTCTCATTGTCCTGCTTGGTACACTAAGATCATTCAACTCTGCCATTGTGTGGATCCAGTTATTGTGGGAAAGAAGGTGCAGTTTACGGCTCGGGTTTTTTTGCACAAACTTAGCTAATAGTGGTTTATTCACTAAATCATGACCAAAAAGCCATGACTTAGCCCAATAGGTCAACTTGGCTTTTCTCTTCCTAAAAACAACAGTGATTGGGATATTTGTTGACAGAAACCAACAAAAAAACCGACTAATGGACAAAAATGCCAGAAAATGTATTCATGTGAGTCTGTAAACTGCTTAGAGCAGAAGTGTCCAATTTACTTGGTCATGTTCTCGTCATGTGACGTATCATGACTTCACTCACCTTTGCTAAAATGGGGGTGGGCATGGCCAGTGCATGACGTGTCTGGCACATGGGTCGCAACACTCCTGGCCTAGAGAGTGCTGTAAAGCACTATGAAGTGGCATATAAATCTAAGTGCTATTGCTGTCTTTTATTTAGCTGTCAACATCTTTCACTTAGGGGACGTGGTGGTTAGCTGGCAAAGACACTGAGCTTGTTGATCAAGGTCAGCAGTTCGAATCCCTAGTGCTGGGTAACGGGGTGAGCTCCCGTTACTTGTCCCAGCTTCTGCCAACCTAGCAGTTCGAAAGCACGTTAAAAAATGCAAGTAGAAAAATAGGGACCACCTTTGGTGGGAAGGTAACAGCGTTCCGTGTGCCTTTGGCGTTGAGTCATGCCGGCCACATGACCACGGAGACATCTTCGGACAGCATTGGCTCATCGGCTTTGAAACGGAGATGAGCACCGCCCCCTAGAGTTGGGAACGACTAGCACATATGTGCGAGGGGGAACTTTTACCTTTATTTTCCACTTGTGAAGGGACTTCAACTCTTTCCCCGTTAAACAGTCCTTCGAACCTTCCAAATATGTTCAATCTTAATGGGGAATAGTCCCTCCTGCCAGCAAAGCATTTATGGGCACAGGCTGACTGGCAAAGAGCAATGCCAGGAAAGTTAGAGAGCGAAGGACTCTCCGCTATCTGCAGGGTTTGGCAGGAGAATTAGGGCTAACAATTGATCAATAAAAGGTGCTTTGGCAGCCAGCTGCAACCGGGTATGGATTGTGCTGGTATTTTGCATTTGGACCAACAAAGCATCTGTTCATACGTTGTAAGAACAAACGGATGGCGAGCCTGTGTGCTAGATAACAAATTCTGTTTATCCGTCCAAGGATGTTGACCTCACGATAAGTAGGATCAACTGTGCCAAAGTCTTGCTTAAGTTTACAAAACGCCAGTTGAGGCCAACTAGAAGCGGTGTAGTTGTGTCTATGGAGATACTCGGCCATCCAGGTCACAGTTGTCCCAAAGATGATGAAGGCAATTGGACTTTCTTATTTTGCTTGAAGACATTTCGCTTCTCATCCAAGAAGTTTCTTCCGTTCCGACAGAACAGTGGAGAATGGAAGGATTTAAATCTTTGGGACCGTATAGATGTGGTTCAGGGTGCTGTAGGCATCTAAGCATTATTTGAACGTATTGTGCAGATCAGGCCAAGCACAATAAGCTAACTTAGGTTTGCATGTCTTGTAATTGCAACCACTGTTGCTTGCTAATACCCTGAATCAGTGGGTTGCCCCCGGTTCAGACTGGTTTGCAAGAACTGGTAGTAAAACCAGCAGGAGGTGCCGCCCACTGTCCCTGATGTTGTCATTGGTGATCTGCGCATGCGCAGAAGCGAGTTCCGGAATGCGCGATCCCGTTCCGAACTGGTAGTAAGGGTAAGTAGAACCCACCTCTGCCCTGAATGTGGGGTTTAATGTGTATGGGAAATTAGGTTCTATGTCCTGATCGTGAGAAATGATTAGGGTCAAAGGGTTGGGGGGGGGCAGCCTTTCCTGGCATTCCTTAACCATTCTGAGATATCCCCACTTTGTCCCAGACTTCAGCCAGGGAAAAGGATGGGCAATTCTATTTCTCAGCCCCCCCCCCCCAGAAGGAGCCCTGCGTCCAGGGAGGGTGCTGAGATATAGCAAGTCAGGTTTACACCCAAATTTGGGGTTTTGTGCGAAATGCAGCCCAGGGGAGCAAAATTCCCAGGCCATGTTTCATGTTTTTTTTTCATTCCAGAAACAACTTTTCTCTTTAACCAAACATGCTTCCCCTCCGTCCAAATCTACAGCAGAGGAACAGGATTTATCTGAAACGCTGGGGTTGCAGGAGGGGGGTGGGGTGCGTGATGGGGTGGTGGGTGAGGCCTGACCTGAACGTTGGGCGAGGCCCAAAAACAAAACCACCACGGACCATTCTAACAGTTGGAAAGAGTCACCTTCCCCCTCTCACCCCACCCGTCATGATTGTGACTTGGCACAGCAGACGGAGAAGGATGGAGACAGCTTTTAATATAAATGTTTGGATGGAAAGCTGCCTGGGCTGTTTTAAGATGGCCAGGAAGCAGCTCGGCCAAGTGAAATACAAAAGGCATCTTTCCCAGAGTTGGTTGCAAACAGGGGATCCAATCCAGAGTGGTGCGCCTTGCACCAGAAACCGTACTCCTTAATTTGGCCTGGTGCAACCCCTTCCCCCCACCCCACCCCAAAAAAAGCAAATCAGGATATCATCTACTAAAGTAGAATTTCTCAACCTCAGTCATTTGTAGATGTGTGAATTTCAACTCCCGGAATTCCCCAGCCAGCTTAGCATGCCTGCATATAGAATAGAATAGATTAGAATAGAATAGAATAGAATAGAATAGAATAGAATAGAATAGAATAGAATAGAATAGAATAGAATAGAATAGAATAGAATAGAATAGAATAGAATAAACAGAGTTGGAATGGACCTTGGAGGTCTTCTAGTCCCCTGCCTAGGCAGCAAACCCTACACCAGACAAATAGTTATCCAGCATCTTAAAAACTTCTGGTGTTGGAGTATTCGCAACTTCTGGAGGCAAGTTGTTCCACTGGTTAATTGTTCTAACTGTCAGGAAATTTCTCCTTAGTTCTTTAAATATCTTTAATATCTTTAAATATTAAATATCTTTAAATTTAAATATCTTTAAATGTTAATTGTTTCTTTATTGAGAAATAATAAAAGCAAGGAGAAAGCAAAAGCAGGAGAGGTGACTAGTCTCAAGTTCTGAGTTTCTACTTTTCTGCTACTTACGTGACCCAGGTTCAAAATTCTGACAGTTGGGTCCCCTTGATGGTTAATGCAACTTTGGATCTTCACAATTTCCAACTTTTCAGTAAAACCACCTGCCTACTTTTGTTCAGTCCTCAAAGGGAGACCCTCCAGGGGGAAATACTTCCAGGTGACTTTTTCACATTTGGAAGTAAGGACAGCCAAGAGGCTGGGGGTGGGGGAGAGAAGAGGGGGAATTCATAAGCTCGAACAGCTGTGTTCGCATGGCCAACTGGATGCAGGAAAGCGTCTCGTGCAAACGCTGACCCTCTCCTGGGTTGAGGAAACCATGCGATACCAGATGCACCGCAGAATAAAATCACTGGTTTTTTTCCCCCTGCCAATTATCACGACAGTCGATAAGTAAGTGGGTTGTTAAGTGAATCTGAATTTCTCCATTGACTTTGTTTGTCAGAAGGTCGCAAAAGGGAATCACAAAACACACAGACGCACACCGGGATCAGAGGTGAGTTTCAGCAGGTTCTGACCATTCTGGAGAACCGGTAGCAGAAATTTTGATTAGTTCGGAGAACCGGTAAATACCACCTCTGACTGGCCTCGCCTCCATCTATTCTCTGCCTCCTGACTCCCAGCTGACCGGGAGGGAATGGTGATTTTACAGTATCCTTCCCCTACTTCCCCTAAGTGTGAGTGTGAAAAATGGTCCTGGATCACTTTTTTCAATGCCATTATAACTTTGAAACAGTCACTAAATGAATTGTAAGCTGAGGACATTTCTTGATAAAAAAATACATTGGTAAACAGGTCCCAGGTTCAAAGCCCAGGCTAATAAACAAGGGGTGGGGGGAGAAAGACTTAAATCTATCTTTTTTGCCATTGTCCAGAAGAAATTTACAGTTGATTACTGAAGCAAACGAGCAAACATACAGAATGTTGTAATGGCTCAACGAAGACTATCAAAAGATGAATCACACGGGGCGGGGGGATTGCAAACAGCGGGGAGGGTTAAGGGTTTCAATCCCTGGGCAGAGAGCACTTAGCAGACAGTTGTCCAGTCCTGCAGGGGGAGGCAGGACCTGATGTTTATCAGATGGGGAGAGGCACTCACCTGTGGCAGGTGAGCAAACCCCTGCCAGTCCTTGTCACCTTGCCAGACTTTCAGCCTTAGATAAGCTGAAGGAACCAGAGAAGGCTTCCGTAAAGTTTGCATCGGCTTCCTGCTTTTGAGAATGCAGCAATCAGCACGAACTCAACTGTGACCCACTGGGATGGATTCTAAGTGGAGATTCTTTGTCCACCAAAAAGACTATAAAGAAGGATGGCCAGCCTTGAGGACAAGGCTGGGCCAGGAGATAAGGGGCCAGGCAGAAAGTCCAGGTGGCAATACTTGCCCATTTGCACTATAATTGATACTGTGGCATCACATGTTTTGAGGCCACAAAACATCCGGAGGTGTTTATAGCTGGTTACAAGTGTACATCGAATAGAATAACAAAGAGTCGTAAGGGGCCTTGGAGGTCTTCTAGTCCAACCCCCTGCTCAAGCAGGAGACCCTACACCAGGAGTCAGCAACCTGTGGCTCTGGAGCTGCATGTGGCTCTTTCATCCCTCTGCTGTGGCTCCCTGTTGCTGGTCGGCTCCACAATTGATAGGGCTTTCGGTTAGGACAGGTAGAGGAAAAAGGACGCAGTGCTAGGAGGAGACACTATAGTGGGGGAATCGGACTTACGGTCAGCAGAATGTGAATGTTGGGACTCTTGTTCCGAAGACACATCAAACAACTAGAGAAATCTTCCACAGATGCTCTCCATCCTTGGCATTTGTCAGCAAGTCCTTGTCTCCAGTCTTGGATTGCAAGGAGTCCTCCAGCATGGAGTTCCTGATGATCAGAGTTCAGATGTCGGATACATCATCAGAATGGATGACCACCGTATGTCTCGCCAGTTGCTCTAGCCATATCTCTCAACCTCGGGACTTGAAGAGGTGTGGACTTCAACTCCCAGAATTCCCACACATCTTCTAAGGTTGAGAAGGACAGCGTCCTGGAGTTTGGAAGAAACTTTAAGGTCGACCACTCAAGAAACCCCTACGCCATTGTGACATACGGTCAGGGGACCTAGAAGCTGTTGACAGCCCCTGTTGGCAAACCCTGGAGGCTATGAATTAGAATGAATGAACCTGGAAGGGGACCTTGGCGGTCTTCTAGTCCAGCCCCCTGCTGGAAGCCTCCAATGGCTTGGAAGATAGAAAACTATGAGCGACATCAAAGAATAACACCCTCAATTACTACAACAATAGCAATAGCATTTATATACCATTTCATAGTTCTTTCCAGCCCTCTCTAAGCAGTTTACAGAGTCAGTCTCTTGCCCGCAGCAATCTGGGTCCTCATTTTACTGACCTCGGAAGGATGGAAGGCTGAGTCAACCTTCAGCCTGGTGAGATTCGAACTGCCAAATTGCTGGCAGCCGGCAGTCAGCAGAAGTCGCCTGCAGTACTGCACTCTAACCACTGCGCCACCGCACTTCCAGTGCTCTCATTGTGCCAGACGGGGACTGCAGAATCCACTGTGTCCACAGGTCAACTGCACAGCAGTGTGCCTTCTTCTTCATGTATAAATATGCATGCTGGCCACATTGATGCTCCAGCACCAGGAATGGAGTTTATGGAAGCATTTAAGCACCGCGTACAAGCTAAACTTTGACTCTACAGAACACCCAAACGCAATTCAGATGAATTGAGAAGCAAAATGTCTGGATTTGCCACATTTTCCAGACGGGATATTTTCCTCCCTGAACTGGCTTCCTTCCTTCCTTCCTTCCAAAACTGAAAATCTGCTCTCTGTGGGGTGCTCAATAATACCTCCCCTCTTTGTCGCATTGTTCCAGGGTGGGGTCCCCGCCAAGCCCCACAGTCTCTGTTTAGAGATGCTGCTGGAACAAGCAAGAGGGTGGGGCCCCCAAGGCGCACAGGGACATTTCAGCAATAGGGGGGCAGGGGGCAGCAGATGGGAGAGGGAGCAGGGCAAGGCAGTCCTTTCGACTTTAGGCTAGTCTATTGTAGAAGAGAAAAGAGAAGAGAAGGAGGAGGAGGAAAGAAGGAAGGAGAATAGAATAGAATAGAATAGAATAGAATAGAATAGAATAGAATAGAATAGAATAGAATTCTTTTATTGGCCAAATGTGATTGGACATACAAGGAATTTGTCTTTGCTGCATATGCTCTCAGTGTACATAAAGAAAAAATAAAATATATTAATCAAGAATCATAAGATACAACACTTAGTGATAGTCATAGGATAATATAAGCAGTCAAATCATACTAGGCAACAATAAAAACAATATAAGTTGTAAAGATACAACCAACATGGCTATAATAATAAGTGGGAAGAGAGAGATACTAGTAAGGAAGAGAAGAATAATAGTAATACAGTCTTAGTAGTTAGTTTGACAGTGTTGAGAGAATTAGTTGTTCAGCAGAGTGATGGCGTTCGGGGAAAAACTGTCCTTGTGTCTAGTTGTTCTGGTGTGCAGTGCTCTATAGCGTCGTTTCGAGGGTAGGAGTTGAAAGAGTTTATGTCCAGGATGCGAGGGGTCTGTAAATATTTTCCCAGCCCTCTTTGATTCGTGCAGTATACAGGCCCTCCATGGAAGGCAGGTTGGTAGCCATGGTTTTTTCTGCAGTTCTAATGATCCTCTGAAGTCTGTGTCTCTCTTGTTGGGTTACAGAGCCAAACCAGACAGTTATGGAGGTGCAGATGACAGATTCCATCATTCCTCTGTAGAACTGGATCAGCAGCTCCTTGGGCAGTTTGAGCTTTCTGAGTTGGCGCAGAAAGAACATTCTTTGTTGTGCTTTTTTGATGACATTTTTGATGTTAACTGTCCATTTTAAGTCTTGAGATGGGATAGAACCTAGAAACTTGAAGGACTCTACTGTTGATACTGTGTTGTAGAAACAGAATCCAGCTGATTCTGCAAATGCAGATGGGTTAGGGTGGGTTAATTCAGTCCCCAGGTGAGCTGGGAGAATCCAGCAGGTAGGGCCTGGGGCAGAAATGTGCTTTACTCATTCTGGGATCCAGAGGGAGAGAGGCAACTTTCCACCAGCCCCCAAGCCACGTTCAGATCCTGGAGACTTCATGGACAAGTCCAGGCCATTGTTCTTTACGTCCGGGATGTTTTTAGACTTCCCCTCCTCTCCTCGTTGGTCTCTCCTTCAGATATGAAGTGCTATCACTTAGCTTGCCATCTGCTCCTTCGTTTCCTTGCTGGAGAGAGACGTGCTACAAAAAACGCATTGTCCCCACCAGACACAGAATAAACAGCGGCTGGAGAGCCTAAGTCCAGGGTCACCAAAGGCAACATAATCATTTAAAGGCTGCTTGTAACTGGATCTCTTTCTTATCTGCCGCCCTCTTTAAGGAATCGCCGGCCAACAGCAGCCCCCCACTCTCAGAATCTCAGCAATAAATATTTTAAAAAACCTCACATATATACTTTTACAAAAGCATAAGCACTTACCATAACACAAAATAACAAAAAAAGTGAAAGTAAAGAAAGTAAGTAAAGAAAGAAGAAGAAGGAAAAGAAAAAGTGCATTCAAGGAAGAATAAAAAGCAGAACTTTCAAATGTCCTTTGCAGCAAATATAATGGCAGACAATTACATTATCTTTTACGCTATGATTACCAAAGAAAGTTCAATCTTTTTATTATCCAGGATTTTGGGTTTTTTTCCCCTAATCATCAAAACCACAAATCACAAATGCATTTTTTCCGTTTTATGCAAACAGCCAGCCTATAAGGGGTTTCCAGTCAACTATAAATCAGCCGCCGTTTTTCCCAAGGGTTACAGAGAGGGAGCTTGGTCAAGGAGCAAGCAAGACGTTCGGGCTCCCACACACATGGCACACTCGGTCAAATGATTTGGATTGGAGACCAAGACTGGGAAATTAAAAAGAAAAAGAAATCTCCCAGAAAGGCAGTGGCAGCCCACTTCTTTGCTGTTGCCAAAAGCAAAGTCTGGATGAGTCCAGACAGTCACCTGGACGGCTCAACTTCAAGATCTGAATGCTCAAAAGGTCTCTTGTATGTTTGGGGGCGATCAATCAATGAGAATACAGTTGATAGGGACCTGGGAGGTCTTTTAGTCCATCCCCTTGGTCCAGCAGGAGACCCCAGACCATTTCAGACATGCAAAACCTTATTGAAAAGACCTTATTTTCAATTCGCCGTTTGAAAAAAACTCCCTTATACAAGCCATGGCTGTTTGATTCTTCTCCCACCCTTCATCTCCCCAAAACCCCCAGCCAGCCAGCCAGGCTCCCCACCCTTCCAGCCTGCCAGAAACGACAATTCCCAACCTGCCAAGCGCGCCCAGGCTCAAGGAGGCGGCCCGACGGTTAGAAACCGACCAATGACGGCGAGGGAAAGGGGCGCGGCCGCGACCGTTGGGGCGGAGGCGCGCCTTGCCATTGGCCCATTCGAGAGAGAGAGGGGGGCGGAGCTCCGGGAAGGCTTGGCTTCTCGCTCCGCTGCTCAGCTTGCTTTTAGAGCCGAGTCGGGATCAGCAGCGGGCGGGTGGCTGGGTGTCCGATCCGCTGCGCCTTTGGATGGCTCTGCGCGGCCGGGCGAGGTACGTCGAGCCGATCCCGGATTGGGATTCGGGAGCCCATCCTTGATCCGGATTAAGGGGTTTTTTGGAAGAAGGTCTTCCAATCGGGGAGGGGTCTTTGTGCCTGGGAGGAGGAGGAGGAGCTGGCGGCGTGGCAGCGGTGATCTGGAGCTTCGGCTGGCTGGCTGAGGATCCAGCGGGGTTCCCTTGCTTGCAGGGTCGGCGGAGATTTTGCTTGCACGGGTGTAGAGAGGGCTGTGTGTTGAATGCGTGTCCCAGGGCAGATCTGGCTGCTGCAGGGCTGTTGTGTGGGCAGGACCTAAGATACCTGCCCTTCCCAGCCGGGCTAAGCGAGGTGGGTTGGGTTGATCGGTCAGCAGTTGGGATGCCCTATAGATCCAGGCTGGGAGGGTGGGAGTGGGAATCCCACGAGGGTGAGCGAAAAGTAGGTGCCGGCCATTAGAAGGAGTAGAGTAGAGAGTAGAGTAGAATAAGGAATAGAGTAGAGTAGAGTAGAGTAGAATAAGGAGTAGAGTAGAATAGAATAGAATAGAATAGAATAGAATAGAATAGAATAGAATAGAATAGAATAATGTTGAGACTTTGGAAAATGTGCAAAGAAGAGCAAATAGAAATAGAACAGGATGGCATTGGAGAAGAGAAGATAGATGATTGATCTGATAATTAGAATAGAAATAGAATAGAATAGAATAATGTTGAGACTTTGGAAAAAGTCTAAAGAAGACCAAATAGAAATGGAACAGGATGGCATAGGAGAAGAGAAGATAGATGATTGATCTGATAATAATTGGAATAGGAATAGGAAAGAATAGAATAGAATAGAATAGAATAGAATAGAATAGAATAGAATAGAATAGAATAATGTTGAGACTTTGGAAAAAGTGCAAAGAAGAGCAAATAGAAATAGAACAGGATGGCATTGGAGAAGAGAAGATAGATGATTGATCTGATAATAATTGGAATAGGAGTAGAATAGAATAGAATAATAACTTTATTGTCACTTTAAATGTACACTTAAATCATCATGTATTAAAATGAGATTGTGTTGCAATACACCTCTCCAAGGGTAAAAGGGCCCTGAATCAGGATGAAGCGTTTCCTGTAGCGTGACATCCAATAATGGAGCATGGGAGGGGGCATCTGCCCTGGCATAGTTAGGCTAGGAAACAAACAAACAAAAACAAACCAACCCAGGATGAAATGAACCCTGGCTTCTTTGGCAGAGCCAGTTTTCTAGGATTGGATGAACTCCAAACCATAAACATACCCGCATGGCCTGGAGTCACACGAGGCGAGGAGGGGAAACCATTCTCGGTTCTGCTTTCCTTTGAGGACGTTACATAGATCGTGGGAACTCGGGGTAAAGTTTTGGCTGGTAGCAATGACACCCCTGAGCTTCAGGGTCCCACTTCCCTTCCTCCCCTTGACGGTTGCGTTGTGTCTCCCTCCCTCCTTCCCTGCCCCATGTAGCCCATGTTCCACTCTCCTGCAAGGTAAGCAGGCAGCCAAAGATCAGACTGAGCTGAATCCGCAGAAGCCGTGGGCATCTCGTTTCCCTCATCCCTTCATCCTCCGCAGTCTTGGGCCATTCCTCACCTGCTGCGTTTGCAGGAGAAGGAATGCCAGGGACTTCCTGTGGGCGCCAGGATTGCTGGTTGAAGCCCTGCTGGGAGTGAAGTCACCAGGGCTCTGGCTTGGGTGACAAACAACTGGCTGGGATGTCGTAAGAAAGCCAGGCTGGATTTCCAGCCCCCTGAAAAGTAGAGGAATCGGGCGGGGAGGGGGGGAAAACTCAGATTTTCCTTGGAGTTGAAAGAAGGGATGGGAAAGACCCTCTTGAGTTGACGGTCCTGGGATTAGCTCTTCCCATCCAGTTGCCTTTCAGGAATAACTGATTGATGGAGTTTTTTTGCTCTGTCTGACCCTTTGGGCTTTGTTCGCTTCTAGAGCTCCATCCCTTCCGATCCAGAACTAGCATTTGGAGGGACCCTCCCTTCCTTTCTGTGCCTGGCCGGCTTCTTTGGACAGAAGGAGGGGGGTGGTGGCCCCGAGGGCGGAACCCGGCAGCATGTCCGAAGAGGCGCTCCTGAGCATGGACGAAGGCACGCTCCGGAAACTGGTGAGTTCTTTTTTTTTTCTTCCCCCTGATGTTGTCTCCCTGCTTTGGAGAACTAAAATGGTTTGCAGCTTTTGGAGGACGGCGGCGGAGCCAAAAAAGAGAAATGTTATTTCTCTGCCTAGTGTGGTCATTTTGGCTCGTTTCCCTTCCGTCCAGTATGTATGTGGATCAGTTCCATCCCATCCCTTCGTGGATTTTTTAATTTTTTTTTACTGGCTTCCTTGGCAGGCGAAAACGGATCGTTTCACCAACTTTGAATTTGTCAACGTGCTGCCAGTTTGTGGGTTGTGGATAGAAGGGTGTGTGTGTGTGTATTCATACATTGCGCTTAAGCCCAGGGTTTTTTGTCAGGGGTGGGGGTGGGGAGCCTGATTTATTGAACCAGCCTGCTGTGTCTAAATTTACAGTAAATCCCCAAAGTGAGACTTTTGAGTGACAAAGGAAAAAACCGAGAAAGAAAATTCAAGAGCTCGTGGAAACTCCTGAAGCTTCATCACCTTTCAAGAAAAAAGTGGACTGCCATTTTGTCAGAAATGGCGTAGGGTCTCCTGCTTGGGTGGGGGTTGGACTAGATGACCTACAAGGTCCCTTCCAACTCTGTTAAAACAATCTGTAAACATTAGAAGCTTAAGGGGCCGCATGAACCCGTCATCCTTTGAGATGGGAACATGGGGCGAGATTACCGAAGCCGCTTAATTAAATAAATTTGCCTGTTGCGAACATTTACAAATTACAGGCCTCGTTGTTATGAAGTTCACACCAATCCGAAGGCGAGGAAACCATGGCGTAGTTTATTAAGCGGCTGTCACTTAAAAGCCTTACTTAACTCAATTACCGAATTACCTTCTTTTGGGCTTCTTGCGATAGATTTGGATCTTAAAGGTAACCCAACCGGCTGGATTCATAAACCGCGCTAAGCCGCAAATAGCTAATCCAGATTACAACCAACCCTCTGCTTACTCAAAGCAGCTTCTGGTCTCGAATTGTCCTGGTTTTAGAAACCCCGAGGGATGGGTCTTCTTGGAGGGTTGTCGGAGCCAGGCAGGGAAGCCCCTTCCCCCATTTGCCACATCGAATTGTGCTTCCTTTGAGATCCCGTCTCGGTTTCTTCGCAAGCTTCCTTTCCCAGCTACCTTGGTTTATATTTTGACGGCAGTCCTCCTGTGACGCAACTTTGGAGTTCGTGCGAGTTGATGCATGCACCGAGGGCACCTTGGGTTCCGCAGTTGGACACCGACGTTGCAACTTCTTCTTGCCACGAGGTTTTGTAAACCCTTCTTGACGTAACGCTTAGATGTCCAAATCCTTTGCCTTGTGAAAAAACGGCGGAGTCTGTTTTGTTTGGTGTTTCGTTTCAGTAGATCACATCCGTAGATCTGTTATTCCGATTCTAGTCCTCTTATCAGCGGGAAGGACTCGCCTAATGGCTCCTTTACTACTCACTACGCCAGCAAGAAAATAAACACACCGAGGCTTGTCCGGTGTGTTAGCTTTTATACCAGTTTGGGCAAAGTGGCTATATAAGCTTTTAGTTTGGCTTAGCGCCAGTGGTGAAATGCAATTTTTTTTTTTGCTATCGGTTCTGTGGGCGTGGCTTGGTGGGCGTGGCTTGAAAAGCTGGCACATCAAATCCGCTCTAAATGGAGAAGCTGCTATTAACGGTTATGGTTGAAGCTGAATTCCTTCCCTGGCAGGAATCTGACGGGGCTGCTTAGGTTCCCAAGTTGGGGAGGGCACCCTGCTGAAATCATCCCGTGTGAAACGGCAGGAGAGATGAAAGAATTCAGGGTGTGGTACATACACTCAGAGGTGGAGGCTCCTTTCAGTGGAGATCAGTTGGCGAATCTGGTCAGGCCGTTTTCCTCCAGAGCAGCAAAGACGTACCTGGGCTTCCTCCGGGAAGTTTCTAAACTTCTTTGTTGGCCATTCTTGGGAGCTTCCCATTCCCAACTAAACTGGGTCCAAACTTTTAAGGATTGGCCAAGGTTAGCCGGAGGAGGGGGCTGCTGTCTAGCACAGGGGTCTCCAACCTTGGCAACTTTAAGCCTGGCGGACTTCAACTCCCAAAATTCTTTGCTTTGCCGGCTGGGGAATTCTGGGAGTTGAAGTCCGTCAGTTGACAAGGTTGGAAACCCCTGAGTCTAGCAGGTCTTACTTTACTTTTGGCCAACACAAGGAGCCAAATTCATGTTTTGTAATTTTGCTGCATTGTGGGGGTATAAAGTCCAGGGGTGAAATCCAGCAGGTTCTGGAGAACCGGTAGCGGAAATTTTGAGTAGTTTGGAGAACCGGCAAATACCACCTCTGGCTGGCCCCAGAGTAGGGTTGGAATGGAGATTTTGCAATATTTTTCCCCCAGGAGTAAGGGGGCGGGGGGAAATGGGGAATTTTTTTTTTTAATTTGATTTATATGCCGCCCTTCTCCGGAGACTCAGGGCGGCTTACAATGCGTTAAGCAATAGCCTTCATTCTTTTGTATATTTTTTATACAAAGTCAGCTTATTGCCCCCACAAACCGGGTCCTCATTTCACCTACCTTAGAAAGGATGGAAGGCTGAGTCAACCTTGAGCCTTGGAGAGATTCGAACCAGCAGAAATTGCAGGCAGCTGTGTTAATGACAGGGTGCACTAAACCACTGTACTATCAAGGCTCTGTTTTTGCAGTATCCTTCCCCTGGAGTGGGGTGGGAATGGAGATTTTGCAGTATCCTTCCCCTGCCACGCCCACAGAACCAGTAGTAAAAAAAATTGAATTTCCCCACTGATAAAAATCCCTCCTGGATGATTTGCACGCATGTTAGAACCTTGTTGCGGATGGAGCCCCCCTTCACAACCGTGTTACTAACTTAACAAACTTCAGTGATTTTCACTTAAAAACCATGGCAAGACAGGTTCCAAAACAGGGCACTTCACAAAGGTTTCACTCACTAAAAATGATTAGTATTATGAGGAGGAGGATAATTATGCTTAGTGCTGTTATTATTGTGTTTTGACTAGAAGACATTTTAAGAGGAAAAATGAATAGGCTTACAATATTCAACTGCTTAATGTATTATAACTTTAAGATTAGAGAATTAATACCATGTTTCCCCGAAAATAAGCCCTCCCCTGAAAATAAGCTCTCCCTCTAAAATAAGCCCTCCCCGAAAATATTTAAACACATGCGCAGCCAGTCCCCACCATTTCCTCTGGTTAGGGCAGGTGTCAGCAACCTGCGGCTCCGGAGCCACATGTGGCTCTTTGAGCCCTCTGCTGTGGCTCCCTGTCAGGTGATCCCACCATTGGCTGGGCCCGCCCCTCACCCTCCTTTCCCAGTCACTGCTCGCCTGGCCTGAGAAGGTAAGGGCGACAGCGAGGGATGGAGAAGCAGCCAGGGCAGAGACAGAGAGATACAGAGAGAGGGAGAGAGACATAGAGAGATACAGAGGGAGAGGGAGAGTGGATGGGAGAGGGAGGGAGGGAGGGAGGGAGGGAGGGGAGAGAGAGAGATGTCAAAAGGATTTTGTGGTTCCTGGTTTTTTTTAACAACTGGTTCTCTGCTCTAATGACCGGCTGAGTAGGTGTGGCTAGGGGGTCATGTGACTGGTGGAAGTGAGTGACATCGAGTTGGCCACGCCCATCCAGGTTTTGTGGCTCCCGGTGTTTTCTTTTCTGTGGGAAACGGGTCCAAACGGCTCTTTTGAGTATTTAAGGTTGGAGACTCCTGGGTTAGGGTTAGGGAGACAGAGCTGGAAATCAGGAAAGACGGCAAGAGGAGGCCCATCTTACTCCACGCGCCCCAAAATAATAAGACCTCCCCGAAAATAAAGCCAAACACTTATTTCAGGGTTCGAAACAAAAATATAAGACAGGGTCTTATTTTCGGGGAAACGCGGTATTAATGTGAATGAGGTTGTACATGCTGAAAGGTTGTTCCACAGAGATATTTGTACCCAGGCTGACCCGCTGTTTAAGGAAAGGTGGAATGTTTATATTTTGAAAAATTAAAAATTAAAAAACTTAAAACAACAACAATAAAGGTTTCACACGGCGACAGAAATTTTGGGCTGGGTTTTGGTCCTACGTCGAGGGCTACCTGAATTACAAAGGTGTAGTTGGATAGAGGGAGACGAAATTCACCCTCCCTGGCCCTTCCCTCCTCCCCAATATAAAATTTCTGCTTCCTTGGGAAGTTTTTCTTCCAAGCCAGAGCGAGTTTGCCTTCTGCTAGATTCTCTCTGGGGCTCACCTGGCCCGGCGGCAGCGCTGCCTGCCACACACAAGGGCCCTTTGTGCTCCGTGGTAGGGATTTCTCGCTGTTTGCGTTATGGGGAGGAGCGCCAGGGCCCTGCCCTGCCCAGAAGGGGGAGAGCCTTGTTTGAACCTGAAGCCCGTTGGCACTCACCTCTGCCAGCTGAGGCATCGCCCGCCAGGAAGGCTCTGGCAGGCAAAGGCAGGAGACTTTTCCAGGGTGCATCAAGTTCCTGCTCAGAGGATGGGGGTCGAGCAGGGGGGTCCTTTCTCTGACTCTGGGGTGGGGGGTTCCAGTTTCCATGGACCCCAGCCAGGAACTGGAGTACAAGGCACGTAGGAGAGGAAGCTACCGTCCCCAAGACGGAGATCAAATTATAATTTTTATCTCCTAGTTCGGTGTTTCTCAACCGCGGGGGCTTTAAGATACGTGGAACTTCAACTCCCAGAATTCCCCCAGCCAGCACACCTTATGGCCGTTTTTTTTTTTCACACCTGGCTGGGGAATTCTGGGAGTTGAAGTTCCACGTATCTTAAAGCCCCCATGGTTGAGAAACACTGCTAAGTTTATTAAAGGATGAGGAAAAAGCAGCTTCTGCCCTTCCTTCCTTCCTCCCTTCCGGGTGTTTTTCTGGGAAGGGGAAATGAGCCGTTGGAAAATACCTGGGGAAAGGGGCGTGGCAAAGGTTGGCAAAAACACCTGCTTCCCGAGTTCCTCGCTGCGGAGCTCACAGGCTCTCCTGGCTGGGCTGAGAAAGGCCCCCAACCCCGAAACTTAGAATATTATTGCTCCTCTTTTGTGGCTTAACACAATTCCTGGTGGTTTGTGTGTGGTTTTTTTTCCCTGGCTTTGCGAATATGTAAATAATGATCCTGCTAACAAAACAGTTAATTATGAATATTTAAAAATAAAGAGAAGGAGCGGGAGGATAAAAGCTAAGAGTAAAGACAAAAGTCGGTGCAGAAAGTTGTAAAATTGTATATATCTGTTGTTAGTATTGTATTTTAACGTCTGGTGTACGTGTGTTTTTGTTTTTGTCTCTTGATTTCTTTTGCTGTTGTTTGTTTGGTTTTAAAATGTAAAATACTCAATAAAAATTATTTTATATAAAAAAATAGAATAGAATAGAATAGAATAGAATAGAATAGAATAGAATAGAATAGAATAGAATAGAATAGAATAGAATAGAATAATAAGTAGAATGAAATGGAATGGAAGATAGGATAGAATAGAATAGAATAGAATAGGATAGGATAGAATAAGGGAATGGAACGGAATGGAATGGAGGATAGGATAGGATAGGATAGGATAGGATAGGATAGGATAGGATAGGATAGGATAGAATAAGGGAAGGGAATAGAATAGAATAGAATAGAATAGAATAATAAGTAGAATGAAATGGAATGGAAGATAGGATAGAATAGAATAGAATAGAATAGAATAGAATAGGATAGGATAGAATAAGGGAATGGAATGGAATGGAATGGAAGATAGGATAGGATAGGATAGGATAGGATAGGATAGGATAGGATAGAATAAGGGAACGGAATAGAATAGAATAGAATAGAATAGAATAGAATAGAATAGAATATGGAATGGAACAGAACGGAATGGAACGGAATGGAACAGAATTCTTTATTGGCCAAGTATGATTGGACACACAAAGAATTTCCCTCCTGTGCATAAACTCATAGTGTACATACAAGCCACAAGGGATGAGTCATGATCCTAATCATCATAAAACACGATCCTCATAAATCATAAACTACAACATAGTCCTGGGATACTAAATAAGTAACCACCATAATAAGCCATAGTAGGATACTAAATAGAACAAGCCAATATAAATCGTAAGATACAAGCAATACAGGGATGGTCATAAGAAGATAAGGAAATAGGTAATAGGAAAGATGAGAAGGATAATAGTAACACAGCCCCTACTAGGTTGTTTGACAGAGTTAGATAGATAGATGAACAGAGTGGGAAGGGACCTTGTAGGTCATCTAGTCCAACCCCCTGCCCAAACAAGAGACCTTACACCAGGGGTCTCCAACCTTAAACACTCAAAGAGCCGTTTGGACCCGTTTCCCCACAGAAAAAAAAACACCGGGAGCCACAAAAACCCTTCCCATGCCGGACGATTTCTTGAGCGGCCACAAAACTAGCCTATGTAGTTGAATGAAACGTTCTGTTTTCTTCTGAAACTTTTCTTTTCTCGGATTTATCCGTGGTTGGCCTATCGGGGGGGTTGAAAAGCTCAACATATCGCGTGCCGGGCGCGTGTCGCACATTGGCGGTTGTGACGCATATTTTGAGTGGCAGGGAGCTGCAGCAGAGGGGTGAAAGAGCCACATGGGTTGGTGACCCCTGCCCTACACCCATTGTGTTGTGGGAATGGGTTGTTTAGCGGAGTGATGGCCAGCGGAAAAGAACTGCCTTTGTGTCTGATTGTTGTGCTGTGCAATGCCCTACACAGCGTCGTCTTGAGGGAAGACGTTGAAACAGCCGACGTCCAGGATGTGAGGAATCTGTAGATATATTTTCACAACTTTCCCTCTGACAGCAAATTTTCTTTCTGTCTCTGGAACTTGCATTAGTTCCTCCCTTTTCCCCCCGCCGGCTGCAGCTCCAAGGGAATTAGTCCATATAAGGAGAAACTCTCCGTCCTCTTTAGGTTGTTTTGTTCCTTCCTCCCCACTCCCTCTCTCCAACTAGCTTTCCCTCCTTCCTTTCCCCCTTCCCTTGTTTGCATTTCTCGTTCCTTTCTTTTGGCACCCCCTTCCCCAGTTAATTTTTCTGACTGTGAGGAAGTTTCTCCTTCGTTCCAGGTTGCTTCTCTCCTCGATCAGTTTCCCTCCGTTGCTTCTTCTCCTGCTTTCTGAATAGATCAGAATGGAGTTAGACGGGACCTTGGAGGTCTTCTAGTCCAACCCCCTGCTTAGGCCGGAAACCCTGCACCACTTCAGACAAATAGTTGTCCAATCTGTTCTTAAAAAAACTTCCAGTGTTGGAGCATTCACAGCTTCTGGAGGGAAGTTGTTCCACTAGTTAATTGTTCTAACTGTCAGGAAGTTTTTCCTTAGTTTGATTAAAACCTCCTCAAAACCCCAAACAAGTTACCCAGACCTAATCCACATATCAAAGGATAAGGTCTGTAAACTCAGAGTTAATTCAATTAGTTCTCCCGCAGAACTGCGTGTTCACAAGGATAAATATCGTAGACGAGCTGAAACTAGATTAATCTAGTTAGAGCAAACGGGGGAAATCTATAGAATAGAATAGAATAGAATAGAATAGAATAGAATAGAATAGAATAATGGGAATAGGGATAGGATAGAATAGAATAGAATAGAATAGAATAGAATAGAATAGAATAGAATAGAATAGAATAGAATAGAATAGAACTTATAGGTGCTTTTAGATCTTGAGTGACAGGCAGGTGTCTTCCTTGCAGGATGAGACAGAGGTAACTGTACCCCGGCTGGAGTGGCAGAGAGTTTTGGGCCGAGGCCAAGCCGGGGGGGGGGGGAACGGGACACGGTTGCGTGCGTGAGCCACTAAGCCTAGGGAGAGCACAAGGGCTCGGCCGGAGGGACAGTAGCCCTTTGTGCAAACCTCTCACTGTGCCCATTGTGTGTCTGTCCCCGGGGGTGGCCAAAGAGAGGCCGGGGAATGCCTGTCCTGGGCGAGGCGGCCTCCGCAATACCCTTGACCCGTCCCTGAATGACCCTCCTCTTACTCTGTCCCTTCCCCTCCCAGCTGGAAGCCACTCTGGACTTCTCCGAGCGCAGGCAGATCCGTTCGGCCATCCGGGAGCTACGCCGGCAGGAGCTGGAGCGCGATGAGGAGGCGCTGGCGTCCAAGCGCTCCCGGACGGAGCGGCAGGAGAACAAGGAGAACCGGCTGAGGTGTGTTGGGGGCCCGCTTCTTCCCTCTGCACCCCACTTTTCTGGCATTGTAACCCTCCTGGGCCAACCTTCCCGAAGCGTTCTTATTTCTTGGTTAAATTTCCTCAGGCAGTCCTCAGCTGGATGGCTGCCGTTGAGCCCAAGGTTTGGGTTGCTAAGTGAGACGGTCGTTCAGTGAGTTTCGCCCCCGTTTTACGACCTTTCTTGCCACTTAATCACTTAAACTTGCCAATTAATCAGTGGAAGGACTTGCGTCCAGAAGTTGTGGATGCTCCAAGACTGGAAGTTTTTAAGAAGAGGTTGGATAACCATTTGTCTGAAGTGGTGTAGGGTTTCCTGCCTAAGCAGGGGGGTGGACTAGAAGACCTCCAAGGTCCCTTCCAACTCTTGTTATTCTGTTGTTTGTCCCTTCAGGTCCTGGCAACAAGAGGAGGAACAGCGGCAGCAAAAGTCTCTGGATGCCCTTTCGAGAAAGCTGGAGACCATCCAGGATGTGGAGGAGCTGACCAGCTTGGTAGGTCCCTGCTGAATGGGGTTTGACTCTTCCTGACTGCAGAGGAGGCTGGATGGGCATTTCCACGTTCCAGTGGGAGCTCGGGGGGGGGGGGGATTGAAATAGAGCTGTTCGCGTGGGACTATCCCGTCCTTCCCGCCGGTTGAAAAAGCCAGAAACTCTCCTGTCAAGCATTACAAAGCTGCATATAAGTCTAAGTGGTTAGAGTGCAGTACTTGGTTAGCAGCTACTTCTGCTGACTGCCTGCAATTTGAGCAGTTCGAATCTCACCAGGCTCAAGGTGGACTCGGCCTTCCGCCCTTCCGAGGTCGGTAAAACGAGGACCCAGATTGTTGGAGTTTGCAAGCGGAATGCATTGCTACAAATTTGGCTAAAAATGGAAAGAAAAAAAAAACAGCCCTACACAAAAATACCGATTTGGATCTCACCAACAGGAGCATTAAAACACCCAAATTTAATTGAGATGGATAAGATAATCGGATATAGAGATGTACTAAAAGAACAAGGAAATTTGAAATTGAAACAGGAATTGGAACAGGATTTAAACAGGGGAATTGATTGGTGGACATATATGCAAATTTAGTCTAAACATAAGGAAGATATAAAATTATACGAAGTACAAAATGAGCAACATGAACTGGACAAAATTATACAAGGGAGAGAGGAGAAACTAGTAGGATATATAAATTTTTATTGTGGTATAAGATGGAGGACGAGGTAGTTAAAGTGGTATATAAATCTAAGTTCTATTGCTAGTCCTTCCTTCCTTCCTCCCTCCCTCCCTTCTCAGATTGTTGGGGGCAAGAGGCTGACTTTGTAAAGACTTAGAGAGGGCTGGAAAGCACTGTGAAACGGTCTATAAAGTCTATTGCTATTTTCCACCAAGAAAATTGCTTGGATTTCCACTCCAGTCAACGGATCTAGGCTCTCCGGGTGGCCTCCCATCAGCACATGGGCCACAAAGGGGTGGGGTGGGGGGAAATGATCCGTTTGACCCTTTACTGACTCTGCTTCCCTTCTCAGCTGCGAGGAACCAGCGAGTACGAAGAACGTAAGCTCATCCGGGCTGCTATCCGCCAGCTGCGCGCTGAAGAAATTGAAGGTACCAGATCCAGCAGGGGTGGAGTGTGGAGAGGGTCACCACGGTCTTCTAAACAAGGTTTTCTAAATCCGGGGTACCCAACCCCAGGGCCATGGACCAGCAATGGGCCCCGGAATGCCAGCAACGGGCCACACAAACAAGCAAAGCCCCAATCTTTGGGATGTAGGCACCATGTGAATTCACATCCCTTCCGGTCCGTGGAAAAACCTCTCTCCATGGAACCGGTCCCCTGTGCCCCAAAGGTTGGAGGGGGGGGGCACTGCTCTGAATGATGCCAGCCTGTTTGAAACGGCTCTTTTTTTCCCTCCCTCCCTCAAGCTGCAAAGTTGGCGGGGAAAGCTTTCCATTACCAAAGGGCCACCGACACGGCTCGGGCATCCAAGGAGCAAGGCGAACATGCTGCAGGGGACAGAAATGCCCAGGTAAGCACTAGCACTAGAGCGTAGATTTATATACCACTTCACGGTGTTTTCCAGCCCTCTGTAAGCGGTTTACAGAGTCAGTCTATTGCCCCCAACAATCTGGGTCCTCATTTTATGGAAGGACGGAAGGCTGAGTCAACCTTGAACTGGTCGGGATCGAACTGCCAGGGAGGGAGGGAGGGAGGAAGGGAGGGCAATAGCATTTAAGACTTATATGCCGCTTTACAGGGCTTTCCAGCCCTCTCTAAGCGGTTTACAGAGTCAGCCTCTTGCAAACCCCAACAATCTGGGTCCTCTTTTTACCCACCTTGGAAGGATGGAAGGCTGAGTCAACCTTGAGCCTGGTGAGATTTGAACTGCTAAATTGCCGGCAGTCCGCAGAACTGCACTGCAGTTGCCTGCAGGACTGCACTCTTAACCACCGTGGCTGATGCTAGGAGGAGAAGGCAAGGAGGCTGCCCGTCAATTGGGAGGCATCGGATTCCACCCCCACCCACCCTCCGGAGTGTGAGACCTTTTCCATCTCTGCCATAAATTCTTCCTTGCTGGCCCTCTCAGGTGGCTTTTGGGGCTGTGCTGCCCCAGTCTTGCACTCCGTACATGCTTTATAATTGCAATACCCATGATTTCATCTGACAAGGCAGGACTGCCTATGAAAATCCGGTCGCTCCGTCTCTGGAGGGGCGCCCTGTTGGAGAAGAGAATGTGCTTTGAGAATAACTTCCCCATTTCCCCCACCAGAGGGCAGCCTTTTCCTAGTTGATGGTTTAGGGCTTCTTTCTACTACCCTGTTTCCCCGAAAATAAGACTATCCCATGATAATAAGCCCAATCCGGCTTTTGAGCGCATGCGCTAAAATAAACTTCCCCCTGAAAATAAGCCCTCCCTGAAAATATTTAAACGCAGAGCTGGAAATCAGGTAAGACGGCAAGAGGAGCCCCGTCTTGCTCCATGTGCCCCAAAATAATAAGAGCTCCCCGAAAATAAGGCCAAACGCTTATTTCGGGGTTCAAAAAAATATAAGACAGGGTCTTATTTTCGGGGAAACACGGTAGATAGATAGATAGATAGATAGATAGATGATAGATAGATAGATAGATAGATAGATAGATAGATAGATAGATGATAGATAGATAGATAGATAGATAGATAGATAGATAGATTAGTTAGATAGATGATAGATAGATAGATAGATAGATAGATAGATAGCACAGAGAGAGATAGCAGATAGATAGATAGATAGATAGATAGATAGATAGATAGATAGATACCCTGTTTCCCCCAAAATTATCCCCTAATAATAAGCCCGATCGGACTTTTGAGCGCATGGCAATAAGGTCAAGCGCTTATTTCAGGGTTCAAAAAAAATATAAGACAGGGTCTTATTTTCGGGGAAACACGGTAGATAGGTAGGTAGGTAGGTAGGTAGGTAGATAGATAGATGATAGATAGCAGAGAGAGAGATAGCAGATAGATAGATAGATAGATAGATAGATAGATAGATAGATAGATAGATGATAGATAGCAGAGAGAGAGATAGCAGAGAGAGAGAGAGATAGCAGATAGATGATAGATAGATAGATAGATAGATAGATAGATAGATAGATAGATACCCTGTTTCCCCCCAAATTATCCCCTAATAATAAGCCCAATCGGACTTTTGAGCGCATGGCAATAAGGCCAAGCACTTATTTCAGGGTTCAAAAAAAACATAAGACAGAGTCTTATTTTCGGGGAAACATGGTAGTTCTAGCTATTGCCGGGGGATTAACGACTTTTAATATTAATGGGGAATTCAGGGTCACTTAACAACAGAAATGTCGGCCTCTACTGTGGCCATAAGTCCAGGACGACCTGTAATACGGCTTCCCAGCGTATGCCAACAAGGACCGGACTCTCTGCATGCTTAGGGTTTCGCTGAACGGATCTTGGGTGGGCTGAGGGTTCATTTTCCTTTCGGCCTCCTCCAGGTGCAGAACCGAGCGGGGCAGGAGGTGATCGAAAGCCAGATCCAGGAGCAGCTGGATCCCAAGGCGGACGATGGTCGAGGTGAGGCCAGGCTGAAGATCCCTGCAGGAGGCACTCACAGGAGTGGGCTGGGTGGGAGGCCTGCAGAGGAGGTATTCAGCCGGTTCGGGGGAATCGGTAATGACAACCTGCAGATGGGGCCGTCCACCCACCTATATCACTGTGTTTTTAATGCTCCACGCATGTGGACTGCACGAGAGAGAGAACCGCCGTGTTTTGTGATGCCACACACGTGTGCACGCACTCACGTTTCCGGTGCTGGGCAAACCTGTTGCTACAATATGTGAAGCCCCCCTCTGGAGGCCTGGCACAGAGCCCAGCCTGTTGGCACGGAAGGCGCTCGTAGATTGGATTGAGGCGGAAAGCTGGAGCCTGCAGATGCCTTGACCTATAACATTGCTGGGGATAATGGGAGTTGTGGGTCCCCCACAATGCTTGGCTGCTCCTTCTGAGGGAGCTTCTCCTGAGCTCCTTTCCCTCTCTCTCCCCCCCCCCCCCAACAGAGTCTTCTTTGGGGACCGTTCTGCTCCTGGAAGCCGTCCCCAGCCACCCCCCTTCCGAGTCGGCTCCTTTCCCAGACAGCGAGGTGAGCGGTGAAGACCCCGGGCTCAATTCCCATGAGCAGGATTCCGGCTCCCAACCACAGCCTTCTTCCCAGGAGGAGGAGGAGGAAGAGAAGGAGGAAGAAGAAGAAGAAGCTGGATTCCTGGCACCCCGCAAAGTCCAGGAGGGGCTGAACTCCTCCGAAGGGGAAGCTTCCAGGAAAGAGGAACAGCTGGAGATGGGCAGCGTTGTAGGGGAGGCCCCTCCAAAAGAAGAGCCCCTCCTGAGCCAGGAGAGAGAGGTACTTTGGGGAAATTCCAATTGGCAGCGAATTGGGGGTGGGGGCAACCCTGCCAAGAATGGACTCCTGCATCTAACACACAAATAGACACACCCCTCTTCCCTTGGATGGACAAGCATATGACAGTCACTTGGGCAATGGATGTGCAGGAGCTGGACACATCTGGATCTCCCAAAGAAAAATTGCCCCTCCTTGAACGGTGGACGCTTACAGCTCCCTTTCCCTCCCGCCCACCCACCTCCAGGCGGTCCACCAAGCCGAAAAGGTTGGGGATCACAGTTTGGGATGGCTTCTAGTGGCCATGAGTTACCCAGGTGTAGGCCCATTTCGGGAACCATCTCTGCTGATTTTCTGTGGGGGAGGTCATTTTTGGAAAGTTGAGAATAGCGAACACGGCTGCCCTTTCAACATCCCCCACGACCGATGTTAATTTTGACTTGGCTTAAGGTTTTTAAGTGGGACGCGGTGGCTCAGTGGCTAAAACACTGAGCTTGTCGATCGAAAGGTCGGCAGTTCAGCGGTTCGAGTCCCTAGTGCCGCATGATGGGGTGAGCTCCCGTTCCTTGTCACAGCTTCTGCCAACCTAGCTGTTCGAAAGCACATTAAAAAAAAATGCAAGTAGAAAAATAGGGACCACCTTTGGTGGGAAGGGAACAGCGTTCCGTGCGCCTTTGGTGTTGAGTCATGCCGGCCACATGACCACGGAGATGTCTTCGGACAGCGCTGGCTCTTCGGCTTTGAAACGGAGATGAGCACTGCCCCCTAGAATCAGGAACGACTAGCACATATGTGCGAGGGGAACCTTGAAGATTTTTAAAATCTCGAGCCGAGAGGAAGGAAGGGAGAGAAATATTTAGGGGATGCCATGGATGCTGGCTGTGTGGAATCTCCCTCCCCATCCCAGATTAAACCCGTTGGTTGAGGGAGGGGCGGTATAACTACGGGGCGGTTTGGCTTCCCTTCTGGGCTCCTCAATGCTGCAGCCATACTGAGGGCCAGGGGTGGGAGCAGAATCCTGTTCTCATTGCTTTTCTTCCACCCCCCTCCCTCCCAGATTGTGCCTCAGGCCCCAGAAGAGGGAAGAGAAGGTGCTGCTGGCCAGGAGGGAGACAGGCCAGGTAAGGAGGTAAAGGCAGCTCTGCCAGAAATGTTGCTCTCTGAGCTGGCTTGTTTTTCTTGTAGACGTTTTGCGACCCTACTAGGTAATGCCATCAGTGCTAGGAGGAAATGGGAGAGGAGGAGGAGGAGGACTGTGGGGACTTCAGTGCTCTCTGAGCTTGCTGGTTTTCTTGAAGACGTTTCATCACCGAACTAGGTAACATCATCAGCCACAAGACCACCAAGCTCAGAGAGCAGGGAGGACCCCCACATTTCAGGGGTCGCCCCAAAGCTGTTTCTGCTCCTAAACCCCCAGCTGTGGTTCCCTGCACTGTCCTGCTGCTGGCTTCTCTTTCCTGGGAAGATGTTTGGCCTGCAGGGCGGGGGCAGGGAAAGCGCTTTCTGCAGGGTCTCCTTGCTCTAAAAGATCTCCCTGCCCCCCCCCCCCAGCCCCCAATCCTGCCTGGAGGCTTGGCTCCCGGCCCCTTTGCCCTGCTGCCTTTGGTCTCCAAGGGAGGCCGCTTTGCCGTTCCTGCCCAGAAAGGGAATTTACTTTTCAGAGTTGAACCTTTCACATTCTTTCACCCAATAAGGTCAGGAACATCTCTTCCCTCTCTCCCTCCTTCCTCGGTTGAGGCCCTCTCCTTTATTTGTGAAAGCCCCTTTCCTCCTTCTCCCTTTCCCCACTCCTGTCCTTTCCTTTCCTTTCCTTTCCTTTCCTTTCCTTTCCTTTCCTTTCCTTTCCTTTCCTTTCCTTTCCTTTCCTTTCTCTTCCTCTTCATTCCCTTCCCTTGTTTTCCTTTCCTTTCTTTTCCCTTCCTTTCCTTTCTTTTCCCTTCGCTTCCCTTTCCTTCCTTTCCTTTCCTTTCCTTTCCCTTCCCTTCCTTTCTTTTCTTTTCCCTTCCTTTCCTTTCCTTTCCTTTCCCTTCCCTTCGCTTCCTTTCCTTTCCTTTCCTTTCCTTTCCTTTCCTTTCCTTTCCTTTCCTTTCCTTTCCTTTCCTTTCCTTTCCCTTCCTCTTCATTCCCTTCCCTTTTCTTTCCTTTCCTTTCCCTTCCTCTTCATTCCCTTTCCTTTCCCTTCCTTTCTTTTCCCTTCCTTTCCTTTCTTTTCCCTTCGCTTCCCTTTCCTTTCCTTTCCTTTCCTTTCCTTTCTTTTCTTTTCCCTTCCTTTCCTTTCCTTTCCCTTCCCTTCCTTTCCTTTCCTTTCCTTTCCTTTCCTTTCCTTTCCTTTCCTTTCCTTTCCTTTCCCTTCGCTTCCCTCCCTTTCCTTTCCTTTCCCTTCCCTTTCTTTCCTCTTTTCCCTTTTCTGTTTCCTCTTTCCTTTCCTATTTCTCCCTCTGGAGTTTTGGTGGACACTTGGAGGTGCTTTCCTGGAAGTCCCTCAACTGGAAGGAGGAAGGAGATTTAGGCAGGGAGGATGGTTCCCGTCCTTCTGGATCCTAAACAGCTGTTATTTATTGGTCTTTCTCTCTCGCCAGTTTCCCTGACTGACCCCGGGTGGGTTTAATGTTTACGGAGAAATCCTGCAAAGTGGTTTTGTGTGGAGGGTTTGTGGAGGGGGTCCTGCTACTTTCCAGGCACTTTCCCTTTCCTTGGTGATCTAGTGGGGGGAGGCAGAGGAGAGGTCATTCTGCAGCCCCCTCTTTATCCTAAGACCTGTTCAGCTGAGTTTTTAAAGCATTGTGGAAAATCTTCTCTCACTCACACAGTTCTAATTCTTTCCCCTTCCTCTCCTGCCACGGCCCCAAATCATTTTATTCCTTGGCTCACTGGCTCAAGCGGACTGCCGCCCCCAGTTCTCCTTGTATTGGCTTCTTTTGGGGGTTGGGGAGCAAAGCTGCCTTGTATTCGCCCAGGCGCCTTTTTGTGGGGGCCACCGCTCGTGTCCTGCCCCCTGTTCTTCTTTGAGACAATTTTTGGCTGACCCCTCTTGGAAGCAGGAGCCAGGCATCCGTCAAGGCAACGCTTGACGTATGATCTGTCTTGCTGGTGGGACAGGAGCCTTTGAATGGTGGGGAGGAGCTGTGAGGGATGAGCAGGACTGGGGGGGGGGGGGCTGGAGGCCAGCCAGGGCCACGGAGCTCAGCTGAGGACAAGAGGGAGTGAGCTTCGCTGGATAGCCGGCCCGACCCAGGGAATGGGGGAAGGGGATTTGCGGCCACCCTGAAATGGGTTGGAGGAACTCCAGCTGTGACCAGCTGTGCCTTTGAAGGGCAGTTTCCTTGACTGGGTGGCCTGGGGGAGGGCTTTGCCGGGCATCTGCCAGTGGAAGAGGTTCCAATTTCCAGAGTTCTCCCTCCCATGTGTGGCAAGTTGGCTGTGGCAAGTTGTTTATAATGAGTTCGCCATGGCAAGTTGGATACGATGACTTGGCCATGCCAAGTTGACTATCATGAGTTGGCCATGGCAATTTGGCTATAATGAGTTGGCCATGACAAGTTGGCTATGATGAGTTGGCCGTGCCAAGTTGGCTATCATGAGTTGGCCATGACAAGTTGGATACCATGACTTGGCCATGCCAAGTTGACTATCATGAGTTGGCCATGCCAAGTTTGCTATGATGAGTTGGCCGTGCCAAGTTGGCTATGATTAGTTGGCCGTGCCAAGTTGGCTATAATGAGTTGACCATGACAAATTGGCTATGATGAGTTGGTCATGCCAAGTTGGCTACGATGAGTTGGCCATAACAAATTGGCTATGATGATAGAGTTGTGAAGTATTCTGGAATCTCTGAATGGTCACAAGATCGAGGCGGGAGGAGAGTTTGGCCTGTGGGATCGAGGCCCAGGGATCTGGTCACCGCCATTTAGCCACATCGGTGTCTGTGCCCCTGAGAGGCTGAATCCCTTCCTCTCTTAACGCAACTTCTGTTTTCCCATCTTAATGCTTGTTTAGCAACTGGAGCCTCCCAAACGGTAGAAACGGACGGCTACAACGTTCCTCCAAAGCCACCTGGTGCAGGTAATCCTCTCAGCCTCTTGTTGGGTCTTTTCCCCAATCAGCCCCGGTTGAGGATAATCTGCTGGACACCTCCTTTCCTCTCTGGCAAAACCAAGGAAAGGGTTCGGTGGTGCTCCTCAACCTTGGCTTCAACTGGGGAATTCTGGGAATCGAAGTCCCACCTGTCTTCAAGATGCCCAGGTTGAGAAGCACAGGATCAGGCCCCTTGCAGGAAACACCCAGAGACCTCAGCCCAGCCTGCTTGGTTCTGGGCTGAGCCAGAAAACTCTGGAATGCATGGGGGGGGGGGGGAGGCTGTGCTATGGTGGAATGGGACAAGTTGCCACTGCCAACTTGCCACGACCCAACTCGCTGCTGGACAATTTAACAATGCTATTTAATTATTTATTTATTTTTTAAAATAGTTTTTGCCATTCACATTTTGTTCTGTTCCTCCTTCTGCATCCTTTCTTTAATGAGTCTATTCCACCATTTCTTTGATATTAATGTCTCGAGTCTCGCACTGAGTTGTCCTGCCACGAGTTGACCGTGGTGAGTTGGTCTTGATGAGTTGGCCATGGTTAGTTGGCCATGGTGAGCTGACCACAGCGAGTTGATTTTGATGAGTTGACCATGGTGAGTTGGCCATGGCAAGTTGGCCATATTGAGTTGACCGTGTTGAGTTGACCATGTTGAGTTGACCGTGTTGAATTGGTCATGGCAAGTTGGCCATGGCGAGTTGACCATGGTAAGTTGGCCATGGCGAGTTGACTGTGGTGAGTTGACTGTGGTGAGTTGGCCATGGCAAATAGTCATAGACCCGCCTCTCTTCCCAACTTCATCAGAACTTTTCTGCTGGTTTCCAGCCTTTCTGGGTTAAGCATATCCTAAATGGGGTTGGGTGGGGGGCAGTCAGAGGGGTCTCCATTACAAATGTCCCCGTTATGTTAGGAGTGGGACAATGTCCTACTCTCCAAAGTCCACTCAGGGTGCTACAGGGTAGACCCTTGCCCCACTCCTTAACGTATCGGGGACATTTATAGATGGGCACCCCACTGACTGCCTCCCCCCCCCCCCCCCCCGGTTGGGACCTGCCTAGCCCAGAAAGGCTGAAGACTTAGCAGAGAAGCCCTGGTGAGGTTGGGAAGAGAGGCAGTGATGGATGATCCCGTTCTTTCCTTTTTTTGGAAAGAAGGCAGATTTTTCTGAATATAACAGGGAGGGAAGCGGAGGACGATGCTGAGCGCTTTGCTTTCCTGGGGCGGAAACTCTCCCACCAACCACCCACCCCCAAAGCCTGGCAGGGCTCCCAGCTGCTTGAGATAAAACATTCTCTGCTCCCAGGCTGGTCCTCCCTCCACTGACATCTCCCTCTCCCTCCCTCTCTCCAGAGCCGTGCCGGGAGCAGCAGCCCTTCCAAAGAGCCGGCTCCATCCGCGAGCGTGCTCGCAAATTCAGCTCGGACCCCCCAAACCCTCCAGCTGTGCCCCCCAAGGGAGAAAAGGCCGGCAGAGGGCCGCCCGCCCTGCCACAACACCATCTTCTGCCTTCCCATCACGCGGCCAACTCACCCTTGCGGGACCGTGGCGGCACTGCCGTTCGGACGCTCCAGTCTGGCAGCAAGGCGCAGGAGGCAGCCCGGACTGGCCCTTCTCACGCCAAGGCGGGAGCGGGCAGCAGGCCCCCTTCGCAGGCTCCGTTCATCCCTAAAGAGGCAGGCGGTCCCCAAGGGCGGATCCAGGGCAGCCAATGGCAGGAGAGGAAGCTGGGCCCCGCCCGGTCCGGCGTTGAAAATGCGAAGGGGGGATCCACAGACTCAGAGGTGCTCCATAACCAGCAAAGCGGCTCGGCCCACAACCCGGCAGGCTCCCTGCTCCGCCGTCCGGCTGCCCACCCTGACGACGAGATGAAGACCCTCCTGACCATTGAAATCAAGGACAGCCGCCATCAGCCTCTGCGGGGCCACCTGGCGGGACCCCCCGGGAACCAGCGAGCAGGTGAGGGGCCCCGCAGTGGTTGGAGGGCGAGGTTGCTTCGGATTCTCACCTTTTCCCCTCTTTTGTGGCATAGGAAGAAAGGTGGCCTATATTTCTCTCAGGGGGGGGGTCCCTTGCAAAGCGGGGTGGGGTGAGTGGGAAATACCCCACTCCAGGCAGCTGTGGACGATTCCAGGCAGGACAGAAAAAGGGGAGGTAGGCAGGGAAAAGGGAGGGAATGCAAAAAAGAAAAGGAAAGAGAGAAAATATTGCACTTCTGGCTTTGTAAGGGATGAAATGTGTAGCTTTTCTGGGGTCCAGAGCTAGAGAGCCTTTTGCTCAGGATCTCAGGGCTGCCTTTGCAGGTGTCCTCCAAAATAGCATTTTGGTTCAATTAAAGTAATTGCTGAGCATTTTTGGGGAGCAACGAGCTTTTTGGTAAGGTCACGAGTGGGTAAATGACTCCCCTGGAGGGTGCAAGACCATGTTAATTGTCAAGAAGCCCTTCCTTCCTTTATCTCTTTCTTTCTTTCTTTCTTTCTTTCTTTCTTTCTTTCTTTCTTTCTTTCTTTCTTTCTCTTTCTTTCTTTCTCTTTCTCTTTCTCTTTCTTGCTTTCTTTCTCTTTCTTTCTCTCTTCCCTTCTGTCTTGTCTCTCTTCTCCCTTCCTTCCTTCCTTCCATCTTCTCTTTCTTTCTTTTTCTCTTTCTTTTTTTCTTTTTCTCTCTCTCTTTCTTCCTCCCTCCCTCCCTTCCCTTTGTTTTGTCTCTCTTCTTTCTTTCTTCCTTCCTTCTTTCCTTCCTTCCTTCCTTCATCTCTTTCTTTCTCTTTCTTTCTTTCTCTTTCGTCCTCTCTTCCCTTCTGTCTTGTCTCTCTTCTTCCTTCCTTCCTTCCTTCCTTCTTGCCTTCCTTTCTCTTTCTTTCTCTCTCTCTTTCTCTCCCTCTCTCCCTCCCTCCCTCTCTCCCCTTTCGTTCCCTCGGCTGACTCTTTCTTCCTTCTCTTCTGCGCTCTGCAGATCCGGCTGATCCCAGCGAACACCTGAAAGCTGGGCAGCCGGAGGTGGTCTTGCACTGCTCCAAGGGAGCCCCCCCCCCTCGCCCCCCCCCCCCCCTCCAGAGCAGTTCCCAATTGAAAAGTTAGCTGCAAACTGCAATTAAGTTCGCAGTTCGTGGCCAACTTTGGGTTCCTGCAGTGAGTGAGATCCCCGAGGCTGGAAATTTTCCTATTTTGGGCTAAATCACTTCTGCACGCAACAGGCCCCATCTGATGTTTATCAACTGAACTGGATGGAAAGTTTTATTGGTGCTGTGTCTGTGTGTGTGTATTTTAAATCCTGGCACCGACTCCTCCTTTTGCAGCTGAGAAAACCTGTTCGTTGCCCATATAAGAGGTTCGCCCTCCGAAATCTACAGCAGGCTAAAAATCTAGGTTTTAGAAAAGGCTGCGGAGGATGCTGCCTCACCCGTATACATACTGAGAGATGCATGTTCCTCGTGGTTGTGTTGTGTTGTGTTGCACAGCTGCCTTGTATGTTCCACAGCTTACACGATATGTTCCATATCGCACCCGTTTGTGAGCTCTTCAGCTTCGCTCGGGAGGCAGGTTTGTCGGCTGTAGCTTTGCACTTTGCGTGACCTGCCGACCCATCCTTCAGGCCCTGAACTACAATCCCCATCATCCCCAGCCAAGCCTTGCCCCTCAGGAGGCCCGAAGGACATTGGCATTGGCTTAAGAATGCAGGATTCTGCTTGAGGGAAGGGTATTTTGAAAGGCGCAAATAGGTTTAACGAAGCATGTTGGTCTGGACGGCATTGTTAAAAATCATGATACGTAGGTCGCCCTTCGACTTATGACCGCGATTAAGCCCCAAGTCCGTTGTTAAGCAAGACAGTTGCGTTCAGCGAGTTTTACCCCCCATTTTACAATCTGTCTCGCCCCTAATTGTGAAAACGCCGAGGTTCTTCAACTGCTTGACTGTAACTTGTTGCTGTATCCTTACGATTTGTATTGATTGTTTCCTAGTACGATTCGATTGCTTATTTGTACCCTATGACCATCATTAAGTGTTGTACCTTATGATTCTTGATGAATGTATCTTTTCTTTTATGTACACTGAGAGCCTAGGCACCAAAGACAAATTCCTTGTGTGTCCAATCACACTTGGCCAATAAAGAATTCTATCTATCTATCTATCTATCTATCTATCTATCTATCTATCTATCCATCCATCTTTCTACCAGTATCTATCTATATTATCAATCTATCATCTAATATCATCTATTGTCCATTCTATCTATCTATCTATCTATCTATCTATCTATCTATCTATCTATCTATCTATCTATCTATCCTACCTACCTACCTACCTACCTACCTATCCTATCATCCACCCATCCATCTATCTACCATCCATCTATCAGCTGTGCCCGCGATCATTGGAACCTTTATTTTTTACTTTTTTAAAGCATTTTTTTACTACCGGTTTAGGCGAACCGGCCCGAACCAGTAGCATTTCACCCCTGTCCTCAACTCCTGGTCTGTAGATGGGCACCAGGTCGTGGCATGCCAGAAAACCAGGCTGCGCAAACAGGGGAAGCCCCGTCTGTCTGTCTGTCTGTCTGTCTGTCTGTCTGTCTGTCTATCTCTCTATCTCTATCTCTATCTCTTTATCAGAATGTCCCAAAAAGTGATCAGGCGACCCTGGGGAAATTTGCAACCGTCCTAAATAACATGCCGGTTGCCAAGCGTCCAAATTTGGGGTGAGGGATTGGGGGAGGGGGGAGGCAGAATGCTTCCTATTAAGGGAGCCCCTTTCCCCTTTTTTCGATCTGGTTTACAGCCCGCTCGGCGTGGAAAGCTTGAGAGAGATTAACCCTGTTTCTTCCGCGTCTCTGGAAGATCCTTTGATCCTTCTCGGACAAAGTTGGACTGATCCAGAGAAACATTTTGGAACTCTTTAGCTTCACGTCCCTCTTAAACCTCTTGCGCGGTCTCTGAGGCTCTGTGTGCGTGCAGCGCTCGCACGAAGCAAGAACTCGAACGGCTCCATCCAAATCCTGGTTAATCTTTTCTCTGCAAGCCCATCTTCTCGCAATAACCCTTTGGAAGGGGGAGCCCGTCTCTCACCCCTCTTTTCCTCTTCCCAAACCCGCAGAGCTCACCTTGGGACTGAGGAACTCCCCGCTGCGAATCACCACCTCCAGCCATGGCAGCTCCAGCGGCAGCTTTCAGAAGGTGAGTCCGTCTCCTTTCGTCGGGCCTCCGATTCCGCCTGCAGGAAGAGGCTGCTTTTGCTCGGCTCGGCTGTTGTGGAAGGGGGCAGGGGAGAAGCCGGATGGCCGGGGAGGAACCCTTCGGTTCCGGAAGGGGATATTTGTCCGGTGGTCCAAATTCTGTGTTGGCACCGTCAAGATCTGGCAGGTTGGAAGCAATATGGGCAAGAACAGAGGGAGATCAGTCTCGTCTTTAAAGCAGCCGTGTCTTTTTTTCAGGCTGTCGATAGTTAGAATTAGAGTCGCGTGGTGCGGTGGCCTAGAGGTGAAGCTCTGGTCTCACAATCAAGAGGCTGTGAGTTTGATCCTAGGTAGAGGCTGATATTTCTCTCTGAGCACATTGAGAATACATCTGCCGAATATTTGCTGAATATAACTCTGGATTGGCGACAGGAAAGGCTGGTTGGCCAAGATTCCACCCCGCAAGTGATTATGGGGTCATTAAAAGAGGATGAAGATAATAGTTAGAATTAAAGTTAACTTTATATTTTGGGGGATGACATTGTGCCTCGGTTATTCAGTGGCTCAAGTCTTCCGTCCTTCCAAGGTCGGTAAAACGAGGACCCAGATTGTTGGGGTTTGCAAGAGGCCGTCTCTGTAAACCGCTCAGAGAGGGCTGGAAAAGCGCTGCGAAGCGGTCTATAAGTTCGATTGCTATTGCTAAGTGAGTTTTGCTCCCATTTTACGACCTTTCTTGGCCGCTGTTGTTAAGCGAACCACCGCCGTTGTTAATTTAGTCACACGGTACATTAAAACGAATCTGGTTTCCCCGTTGACTTCGCTTGCCAGGACGCTGCAGCCGTCATAAATATGAACCCGTTGCCAAGCATCCGAATTTTGGTCCGTGCGTGACCAACGGGGACGGCTGCAGCGGTCGTAAGTGTGAAACACGGTCATAAGTCCCCTTTTTTGGCACTGCTGTAACTCCGAACGGTCACTAAACGAAATGTTTGAGACTACCTGTATTTCTTTTGTTAAAAAAAAATAAAAGTTTGGTGTTTGAAAGAGATGATTGCAATTTTAGCCTGGGAATTAGAAACCCATCAGGAATCGCTTCCGTGCCCCCCCCCAATTCATCTCTAGTTGCAGTGATGGCAGGAGCCCCCCCTCGCGCCCCCCCCCCTCGGTGTCCAGGCCGATTAAGCTAAGCCTGGAGCTGACTTGCCTTGTCCCTCTTAAAAGGATGACGTTTGGCGGCTTAGAAAATCCTTCCGGCTGTACAGAAGGCCTTAGGTTGCCCATCAGAAGCAGCCCCCCGGGAGAAGCCCCCTCCCCCTGCCCAGGTGAGGAAGTAACCAAGATGGGAGACCTTCCACTCTCACAAGGGAGTGGGGGGGAGCAGCCAGGGTTGCGAGGTCCTGGGTGTGATTCGGGATGGAGAAACTGAAAAGGGCAGAAGCGAGGCGAGCGGTCAGGCGGTCAGGAATCCGATCCCCGCCAAGTCCTGCATTATTCAGGCCGCCGGAGATGGAGAACGGGAAGAGCTGCTCAGGTGAGCAGGATGGGCCTCCTCCCACCTCTCTGCTAGGACCTGCGAGAAATACCCTCCCCACCCCCACCCCCGGTCTCCCGCAGGTGGGTGAGTCCAGGGATCCCCCTCTCGGCTGAAAGTATTTGAAAGGGAGTGGGGCAAGGGTGGGGGCTCAGCTCTCTCTCGGCCGTCCCGTGGGATTTTTGCCTTGTGCCGGAGCCCCCGGCTTGGCCTGCTCGGGAGCGAAGGTGGGTGTGGGATGATGGTGTTCAGGTCGCAAAAGGGGATCACGTGACCTCGGGGACACAGCAACGGTCATAAACATGAACCAGTGGCCAAGCGGCTGAATCTTGATCACATGTTGATGGGGGTCGAAAAATCTCTCTCTTTTTTTTCTCTCTCTCTCTTCTCTCTCTGCCTCTCTCTCTTTTCCCTCTCCCGCTTTCTCTCCCTCTTTTCCCTCTCCCTCTTTCTCGCTTTTCTCTTTCTCTCTTCTCTCTCTCCCTCTTCTCTCCCTCTCTTTTCTCTTTCTCCCTTTCTCTCTCTTCTCTCTCTCTTTTCCCTTTCCCTCTTTCTCTCCCTCTCTTTTCTCTTTCTCCCTTTCTCTCTCTTCTCTCTCTCTTTTCCCCCTCTCTCTCTTTTCCCCCTGTCTTTTCTCTCTCTCTTTTCCCTCCCCCCTCTCTGTTTTCTCTTTCTCCATTTCTCTCTCTTCTTTCTCTCTTTTCCCTTTCCCTCTTTCTCTCCCTCTCTTTTCTCTTTCTCTCTCTTCTCTCTCTCTTTTCCCTTTCCCTCTTTCTCTCCTTCTCTTTTCTCTTTCTCCCTTTCTCTCTCTTCTCTCTCTCTTTTCCCCCTCTCTCTCTTTTCCCCCTGTCTTTTCTCTCTCTCTTTTCCCTCCCCCCTCTCTCTTTTCTCTTTCTCCATTTCCCTCTCTTCTCTCTCTCTTTTCCCTTTCCCTCTTTCTCTCCCTCTCTTTTCTCTTTCTCTCTTTCTCTCTCTTCTCTCTCTCTTTTCCCTCTCTCTCTTTTCCCTCTCCCTCTTTCTCTCTCTTTTCTCTTTCTCCATTTCTCTCTCTTCTTTTCCCTCTTTCTTTCTCTTTTCCTTCTCCCTCTTTTTCTTTTCCTTTCTCTTTCTCTCTTTCTCCCTTTCTCTTTTCCCTCCCTTCTCTCTCTCCCCCTCTGTCTCTTTTTCTCTTTCTCTCTCTTTTCGTTCTCCCACTTTCCCTCTCTCTCTTTTTCTTTCTCCCTTTCTTTCTCTCTCTTTCTCTTTTCCCTCTCCTCCTTTCTCTCTTCTCTTTCTCTCTCTCTCTCCCTCTCCCTCCCTCATTCGCTTTGCAGAATCCTCTGACCTGCCATAAGGAGCTTTTCTTAATGGATGGGGCCCAGGTGGTCCTTTGGGTGAAGGCATATTGTGTAAGAAGATGTGGGTGGTACCCTATTGTACAAGTGTGTGAGACAGATTGAGCATTGAGCACTCAGTCACATTATTGCCTTTACCTGCTGTTCAGATTTGTCTGGGTTTGAGTTCTGGGGTAGGAGACCCCCTTTTCCTCACCCCCCACCCTTTCAGACAGTCCTTCTCACCCCGAACTCTTTCAAGTGTCTCAGGGAAGACAGTCTGGCCACTCATCTCTCCACAACAACACAACGACACTCGGCAGAGTGTGAGGCCAAGGGAAGGGACCCCTTGCAAAGGGAAGGTTGTTTTCCTGTCGCTGGACAAGCCCAGCTCCTCCTCTACCCCTCCCCTCCCCTCGACCAGCCGGGTCGCTTGGCTCCCATCCAGCCCCCTGTGCTTGTCTGTCACGGGGAAATGCCACCCAGGACGGAGGGCTTCTCCGCGACCAGAATAGCCGACCACTGACATCAAGACTCGGCCCACCATCCAGCCCACCTTGTGACCCGCGGACCAAGGCAGGCAGCCGAGAAGACCGGGGTCTGCTTTCTCTCGGGACTCGGCCTGGCCTGCACCTCGAGGGACTTCTCCGCCACCCCTGAACGGCCCTGCTTTTTGTTTCGCACCTCACCTTGTCATCATGCCTGGGGTGCCTACCCCCGATGTGGAAGAAAGGCAGGAGTCGTCTGCCGCCAGCTCCGAGGACCAGGAGTTGCAAGGCACCCCTCGCCAGATCCTGGAACAGCGGGTGGCCGAGGCGAAACGCGTGGTGAGCCTCCTGGTCTCGACCATTGGCCACCTGCGCCAGGAGGCCGCAACGCTGCGGGCGGAACAGCAACACCTCCGCGAGCACATGGAGAAGCTCCGGCAATTCCTGAAGCAGGAGAAAGAGCCCAGCACAGCAGGGCAAACGTCAGAAGAACCGTGCACCCATGCCGAGGGCACCGAGACAGCCAAGGAGCCAGCAACCCACTCTCCAATCTCCGCCGACCCCGGGAAGCCTTCCGAAGTGCCTGTGTCCAGCAACAGCAGTTCCGGGAGCCCCTCGGCTGAAGGGAGCAGCGAGTAGTTTTGGGGAAGGGTTATTCGTGCCCGCCCACCCACCTACTTCTTCTTGGAGCAGAAGGGCGCGGCTGGCCCTGCTCTCCTCCTGGCACGAAGAAGGAACAAAGACTCTTCGGCCCTCCTGGTCAGCACCTTAAAACACCACCATCCGGGTCTCTCCTCCGAAGAACCCCCCCGAATCTCGGGACTCTTTTTTTTTTTTGAGGGCCCCCCCAGAGAGATTCCCACTTTCCCCCCACCAAAGAAATCTAAATGAACATTCAAACAAGGACATTACTGAAGCCCGGCGCACGCAGCGGAAAGCGATGCGGAAGAAACTCGGCGGAAAGCGCGTAGAAATTTAGGCAGCTCCAGTAAAATTCTACTGCTTTACGACATCATATTGCTTTGTTGTGTTTAGGGAGGAGGGGAGGGAGATTAAGGGGAGGGGGAATTGGAGGAAAACCCCGTCCTGATTCTCCTGGCTTTAGGGAGCTTTGCTATCTGGGCAGAGGGGGTCTCTCCTGCACCCAGGGGACCGGGGCATAGCTCACCCTCGCCGGTGTCTCCTTACCAAGAAGAAAATATAGCATCCTATAAATAGAGACTGGTGGGGGGGTGGGGGTTTGCAGGCTGTTTTTCTTAGCAGTCTCGCAACCTTGCAAATGGGGCTGGGGGCGGCAGCGCCTAGAGGGGGTTTCTAAAAACCTCATCCAGGTGTGTGGATTTCAAAACCCAGAATTCCCAGCCAACTTTTCGTTCCAGAATCCTTGGCTAGCGAATCTAGGTAGTAAGGGAAAAGGGGCAGAAGATAACAAGGATCTGAACTAATCTTCTGGGATCAAACAGATCGAAGCCGAATAGATCTGGCAGACGGGATCGGGCCTCGGAGCAAAAAGAGGGAGGGAGGGAGAGAGAGAGAAGGAAGAATGTTGTTGGAACTGAATAACATAGAATACCGTGTTTCCCCGAAAATAAGACCCTGTCTTATATTTTTTTGAACCCTGAAATAAGCGCTTATCCTTATTGCCCTGCGCTCAAAAGCCCGATTGGGCTTATTATCAGCGGATGTCTTATTTTGGGGGAAACAGGGTAACATAGAGTGGGAAGGGACCTTGGAGGTCATCTAGTCCAGCCCCCTGCTTAAAGAGGAGATTCTATCCCGGCTGTCCATTCTCTTCTTCAAAACCGCCAGTGATGGGGCAGCCACAACTTCTGGTGGCAAGCGGTTCCACCGGTTAATTAATTTGTCCTCACTCTTAGAAAGTTTCTCCTTAATTTCAGAGTTGCTTCTCACCTGGAATAGTTTCCATCCGTTGCTTCTTGTCTTGCCTTCTGGTGCTTTGGAGAATTAACAGGGTTGGAAGGGACCTTGGAGGTCTTCTAGACTGACCCCCTGCTCAGACAAGAAGCCCTATAACATTTCAGACAAAGGGCTTGTCCGATTTCTTCTTGAAAACTCCAGTGATGGGGCAGCCACAACTTCTGGTGGCGAGCTGTTCCACTGGTTAATTAATTCTCCTCACTGTTAGGAAATTTCTCCTTAATTTCAGGTTGCTTCTCTCCTCGGTTAGTGCTTTGGAAAATTAGTCGGCCCCCCTCTTCTTTGTGGCACCCCCCCCCTCAAATATTCACGTTGTTCCCTCTTTCATTTAGTCATCAGCGCCTCCTTGCCTTCCATCTCTAAGCTCCTCTCAACCAACAGGCAGCTCTGCACTTTTCAAAGTCGCTTGGACTACAAAGCCCATCATCCTCACTTGGCGACTAAGATCTCAACCTGTCTGGTGGGGACCGAGATGGAGTGGAGCTCACCCCGTAGTTGGGACTGAGATTTCCTTTGCCGATTTTGGCGATTAAACAAATCGTGACTTGAGTTTAGCCGTGAAGCAAATCATGTGGCCGCTAAGTGAATCCGGCTCCCCCCCGCCCCCAGTTGACTTGGTTTGTTGGAAGCTGGCTAGGAGGGCCTCAAACGGCGGTCACGTGACCCACTGATGCTGCTGCAGCTGCAGCTGTCGTACGGGGAAACCGAGTCACAATATTGCGACTGGGAACACTGCTCTGGTCATGAGTGGGAGAAGTGGTCATAAGCCAGGTTTTTTTTCCCTAGTACAAGTAGTCCTCGACGTACGACCACACACTGGAGCCCCCAAATTTCTGTTGTTCAGCGGGACACCTGTTAAGTGAGTTTTGCCCCATTTTACGACCTTCCTCGCCTCGATCCTTAAGTGGATCCCTTATCCTTAAGTGATAAGGCCAAAGTGTAGGGCTCCTTCATGTGACCTCCATAGCTTCTCCCAGAGCCAACCGTGGTGTCTCGATTACAGAATATAGAATAACAGGGCTGGAAGGGACCTTGGAGGTCATCTAGTCCAACCCCGTGCTCAAGCAGTAGACCCTCTGCCATTTTTGACAAGTGGCTGTCCGGTCTCTTTTGTCCAACCCTCACCAGCTCTTGGAAGATCTGCTGCCGTGGGGTGTCTGCACCAAGGTGGTGCAGTGGTACTTCTGCTGACTGCCGGCTATCGCTCTTCCTTTCCTTTCCTTCCTTCCTTCCCTCCCTCCCTCCCTCCTTCCTTCCTTTCTTTCTTCCATGGTGCACAGTGGTTAGAGTGCAGTACTGCAGGCTACATCTGCTGACTGCCGGCTGCCTTCAATTTGCCAGTTTGAATCTCGCCAGGCTCAAGGTTGTCTCAGCCTTCCGTCCTTCCGAGGTTGGTAAAATGAGGAGCCCAGATTGTTGGGAGCAAGAGGCTGACTCTGTAAACTGCTTAGAGAGCGCTGTAAACGCACTATGAAGCGGTATATAAGTCTATTGCCCTTCCTTCCTTCCTTCCTTCCTTCCTTCCTTCCTTCCTTCCTTCCTTCCTGTTAGATTGCAGTATTGCAGTCCCACTGCCAGCAGTTCAATCCTGACCGGCTCAAGGTTGTCTCAGCCTTCCGTCCTTCCGAGGTCGGTAAAACGAGGAGCCCAGATTGTTGGGAGCAAGAGGCTGACTCTGTAAACTGCTTAGAGAGCGCTGTAAACGCACTATGAAGCGGTATATAAGTCTATTGCCCTTCCTTCCTTCCTTCCTTCCTTCCTTCCTTCCTTCCTTCCTTCCTTCCTTCCTTCCTGTTAGATTGCAGTATTGCAGTCCCACTGCCAGCAGTTCAATCCTGACCGGCTCAAGGTCGTCTCAGCTTTCTGTCCTTCCGAGGTCGGTAAAATGAGGAGCCCAGATTGTTGGGGGCAAGAGACCGACTCTGTAAACCACTTAGAGGGCTGTAAAAGCACTGCAAAGCGGTATATAAGTCTAAGTGCTATTGCTTGGCTTGCCAAGGCCCCTCCCATCCCTCTGGCCAATGGAGGAGAAGCGAACAGGATGGAGGCCTCCGGACACTTGACCCCCGGGCTCCCTGCCCTCCTGAGAACCCAAACAATCAAACAACGAGACTTGGTACACTTGCTGTGTTGTTTTTTTTCCCCGCCTCCTGCCGAATGGATTGAAGGCTGGCCGAGAATAACTTTCTGGAAGCCCGCAAAGACGTGTCTCTTTAGCCAGGGAACGCTGACCTATAATAAGCCGTGCCCTCGTGCTGCGTGGTTTGGGAAGCAGCGATGCCAGGCATTGGAGGATATTCTGCCTCTTTGCTTGGCACCTTTGGCTGAGGGTCTCCATTTCTGCAATAGCCCTCTTGTAGGGAGGGGCGTGTTTTTCCGATGTGGCAAATGTCCTGCCTTGCGTCACGCAGGCATTATGCCAGAAGACAAGAAGTTGGCGTAACCGTTTGGGGGGGGGGGACCTGCCTGGAGACGCCAAACCTGTTCTGAGTCCCGTTCACAAAGCAGCTTGCAACTATGCCCTTTCATCATAGATGGGCTCCACATAATTAACTTACCGGTTCGCCCAGAACCGAAAATGTGAGCATCTGCAGGTCGCTACTACCGGTTCAGGCAAACCGGCTGAATCCCGCCTCTGCCTTTAATCTTCCTGGGAGGAAAAAAAAAAAAAAACTCCAGCACGGGGTGCTTTGTATTGTATGACAGTTTTCCTTTAACTGAAGTCCAGCCGGTTCCTGGAAATCTAACACTGGCTTGTTCAAATACCCAAAGATTGCCGAAGATGGAATTTGGGGAATTCACTTTCTGGAAAATCTACAGAAGTTCTCCAGGTTATGGTTGTTGCCAAAGGTGCATTTTTTTTTTCTTCAAGAGGCAACCGTAATAAAGAAGTAATAAATTTTTTTTTTAGATTGTGCAGAAATGAATAGATTAACTCTGATGATGAAGGATAAGGAAGAATCAGAATATTTTAAAACATGGAATTATTTTTAGAGTTGGCTGGAAAGCACGGTGAAGCGGTATATAAATCTAAGTTCTATTGCCCCTCCTTCCTCCCTCCCACCCTCCATTCCCAGTGGTTAGAATGCAGTATGGCAAGCTAATTCTGCCGACTGCCAGCAGTTCTGACCAGCTCAAGGTTGACTCAACCTTCCGTCCTTCCATAAAATGAGGACCCAGATTGTTGGGGGCAACAGGCTGACTCTGTAAACCGCTTAGAGAGAGGACTGGAAAGCACTGCAAAGCGGTATATAAGTGTTATTGCTATTCCTTCCTTCCTTCCTTCCTTCCTTCCTTCCCTTCCTCCTTCCTTCCTTCCTTCCTTCCTTCCTTCCCTCCCAATGGTTAGAATGCAATATGGCAGGCTAATTCTGCCGACTGCCAGCAGTTCGATCCTGACCGGCTCAAGGTTGACTCAGCCTTTTTTCCTTCCATAAAATGAGGACCCAGATTGTTGGGGGCAACAGGCTGACTCTGTAAACCGCTTAGAGAGAGGACTGGAAAGCACTGCAAAGCGGTATATAAGTGTTATTGCTATTCCTTCCTTCCTTCCCTTCCTCCTTCCTTCCTTCCTTCCTTCCTTCCTTCCTTCCCTCCCAATGGTTAGAATGCAATATGGCAGGCTAATTCTGCCGACTGCCAGCAGTTCGATCCTGACCGGCTCAAGGTTGACTCAGCCTTTTGTCCTTCCATAAAATGAGGACCCAGATTGTTGGGGGCAACAGGCTGACTCTGTAAACCGCTTAGAGAGAGGACTGGAAAGCACTGCAAAGCGGTATATAAGTGTTATTGCTATTCCTTCCTTCCTTCCTTCCTTCCTTCCTTCCTTCCTTCCCTTCCTCCTTCCTTCCTTCCTTCCTTCCTTCCTTCCTTCCCTCCCAATGGTTAGAATGCAATATGGCAGGCTAATTCTGCCGACTGCCAGCAGTTCGATCCTGACCGGCTCAAGGTTGACTCAGCCTTTTGTCCTTCCATAAAATGAGGACCCAGATTGTTGGGGGCAATAGGCTGACTCTGTAAACCGCTTAGAGAGAGGACTGGAAAGCACTGCAAAGCGGTATATAAGTGTTATTGCTATTCCTTCCTTCCTTCCTTCCTTCCTTCCTTCCTTCCTTCCTTCCTTCCTTCCTTCCTTCCCTTCCTCCTTCCTTCCTTCCTTCCTTCCTTCCTTCCTTCCCTCCCAATGGTTAGAATGCAATATGGCAGGCTAATTCTGCCGACTGCCAGCAGTTCGATCCTGACCGGCTCAAGGTTGACTCAGCCTTTTGTCCTTCCATAAAATGAGGACCCAGATTGTTGGGGGCAACAGGCTGACTCTGTAAACCGCTTAGAGAGAGGACTGGAAAGCACTGCAAAGCGGTATATAAGTGTTATCGCTATTCCTTCCTTCCTTCCTTCCTTCCTTCCTTCCTTCCTTCCTTCCCTTCCTCCTTCCTTCCTTCCTTCCTTCCTTCCTTCCTTCCTTCCTTCCTTCCTTCCTTCCTTCCTTCCTTCCCTCCCAATGGTTAGAATGCAATATGGCAGGCTAATTCTGCCGACTGCCAGCAGTTCGATCCTGACCGGCTCAAGGTTGACTCAGCCTTTTGTCCTTCCATAAAATGAAGACCCAGATTGTTGGGGGCTATTGCTATTGCATCCGTGTGTCCCACCAGAAGGCTGAGGGGCCTGTCCAACCTCACCATGCCGCCATGTCTTTTCAGATGGATGCCGAGGTACCGACGCAGCCCAAGGCGGCCCTGCTGACCAGGACAGAGAAGGAGAAGGTGCAGGAGGAACGAAAACCAAACCGACTGAGCGCTGAGGAGCTGAGCAAAATTGAGGAAGAAGATGTCTTGGATAAGATGGTACGTAGCCGCTGCCTACCCCCCACCCCCCATGCTGGTTAGGCTGATGGGCATCAGGGTTTGTGTGGGGAGGCATTTCTGGAGCAAACCTTTGGAAGAAAGAAGTTAAGGGAGCGGGATATCTGTTGTGACTTAGGCTCACTTAGTCATTACAAGACACAAATTATCCCAAGCAAATTATTTTATTATAATAACTGAGAATTACTTTATTCCCAGCTGAGTCCAAATTAATTCCAAAATAAATCCTTCAGAAAAAGTCCTTCGGGTTTATCACAAACCTTTATCTTCTTTGGCATCCTGCCAAAGGCCTTTCTTGGCAAAGCCCCACAAAGTTCAGAAACAAGAGATGCCGACTGGAAACAGAGTTAGCAACGTTGCTTTCCTACAAAGAGCCCAAGAGGCTTTGCTGCTCTTTTAAGCCTTACAGAAGGGGCCAATCATCTCCTGGCCTTACTCCTGGGTCGTCCTTTTTGCTTTAGCTGCTCTTGCCTTCTGGCAGCTCTTCTCATGCGTGCACTAGGAACAGGCTCCTCCTGTTCCTCTGCCTCTCTGCTGTCCGACTCTGGAGGCTCCGGAATCCGCGCATCGCTCCCACATGACCCTGGCCCCATCTCTGTCTCTGATGCAGAGCCCTCGTCCGAGCCTTCCCCAGACTCCATGACTGGCCCATGTTCCTCCCCAGCCTCCTCACTGTCTGACTCTGCTGCCAGGTCCACAGGCTGCTGGCGGACCACAACACTATGACTGTCCTGGGTGAATCCTTCCAGTTTTGTTTTGCTGGTTTTGCAGATAGCGCAGCATTCATGGGGGAAGAGGGGGTGGGGGGAATGCTGAAATGGGTCACACAATTCACCATGTTTGGTTTGGGAAATCCGATGCCAAGAGATATTTTTGATCGTGGCTTACACAGTTCTGCATCTGAACTGAGAGAAGCAGGAGAAATGCCAGCTTTCCTTCTCCTAATATTCAAGGCACCGGTGGGCAGCATTAAGAGAGTAGGGGGATGTGGGGTGTAGTCTGTCACAAATAGGGCAGCAAATAGGGCCACCTTCCCACCCCATGTCCCCTCCCACCTCAGGGCGTTAAATGATTGGCTTAGATGGCTTTGAAAATAAATGTAGGCCAATTCATTGATAGGAGAAGTTGTGAGCGGTGTGGTGGCCTAGAGGCGGAGCTCTCGCCTCAGAGTCGGGAGCCTGCGAGTTCGATCCTAGATAGAGGCAGATATTTCTCTCTATGGTCACAATGAGAATATATCTGCCGAACGAAACTCCGCATTGGCGACAGGAAGGGCATCCGGCCAGTAAATACTCAGCTCCATTCAGTTGACCAGCCTCCCAGCAAGGGATTATGAGGTTGTTAAAAGAAGATGATCGATAGGTATCGTTGTGGGCGCTATTCGGAGGCAATCTACCTCTTTATAATCCAGGTGGGGCCTCAGTTTACGACTGCAGCCGAGCCCAGAAGTTTATGTCGCTGAGTGAGAGAATTTTCTTAAGGGAGCTTTGCCCCATTAGAATAGAATAACAGAGTTGGAAGGGACCTTGGAGGTCTTCTAGTCCAACCCCCTGCATTTGTACCGTCTGGGTTTACGTTTTGTCTCTTGCAGCTGGACCAGACCAGAGACTTTGAGGAGCGACGGCTGATCCGGGCAGCCATGCGGGATCTGCGCCAGCGGAAGCGAGGTAATTTCGACCGGTCACTAAATAAATTGTTGTAAGCCGAGGACTCTCTTTACTGGCTTTTATATCGATAAATGCAGGCCGTTCTTGCTCAACGACTAGTTGCAGAAAACAATGCTTTGAAAAGCCTCTGCCGATCCGGCAACTCAGCTGGGATCATCAGAGGCTTTTCAAAGCATTTTTTTTTTACCATCTCTTCGGCTGAAGAGGTTACAGAAAAAAATGCTTTGAAAAGCCTCTGACGATCCCAGCTGAGCCATGGGATCATCAGAGGCTTTTTTTTTATTTTAACTTTTAAAAGCATTTTTTTCAGCCGAAGAGGTTGTAGAAAAAATGCTTTTAAAAGTAAAAAAAAAAAAAAACCTCTGATGATCGCACGGCTCAGCTGGGCATGGGTTGGGGGGAAAGGCAGGGATTTGTGCTACCGAACCACCCATCGATTTCTCTGAACCACACACCGCCATCGCTACTGGATCGGGCGATCCGGTCTGAACCGGGAACATTTCCCCCCCTGGTCATACGTCAAGTTAGCCAAGTGGGGTGGAGAAGGAGGAGGAGGGGTCTCTCGGCCCCCTCTCATCTTTCTTTGCCTGCCCCCCCCGGAGATTAAGGGAAATCTTTGCCCCTCTCCCTCCCACCCACCCCAAACCAAGCGGCCATGGAGTAAGGCTGCCCAGCGCTCTTCGGAGAAGGGGTTGGGCAGCAGCAGCCTTCCAAATGCCAAATACGTCCTGCTTGCTGAACCATTCCTTTCCCCCTGCCCCTTTTTTTGCAGACCAGCGAGAGAAGGAGCGGAACCAGCGGCTGCAAGAGGCCAAGGCGAAGGGGGGCTCTCACACCACGGAGACCACCTCCCAGCAAAGTAGGACCTCCGCGGACGGCTCGGCAGTCAGCACAGTCACCAAGACTCAGCGCCTCATGCAGTCCAGTAAGAGGAAAGAGGCAGGGGAGGAATAACTTTCTTGATTGATTGTCCCCACAATCCGGGTCCTCAATCCGGATCCTCCGGCTGAGGATCATCCGTCCTCAGCCGGAAGGATGGACGGCTGAGTCAACCTTGAGCCTGGTGAGATTTGAATTTGCAGTAATTGCAGGCAGCTGGTACTAGTTAGCAGCACTTTAGTCTGCTGCGCCACCAAGGCTTCTTTCCTGCGGGAAGGGGGCGGCGGTCGTGCAAAGAACAGAATAATATAACAGGATAACAAGAGTTGGAAGGGATCTTCGAGGTCATCTAGTCCAACCTGCCCTGCCCTGTCCCGCCCAAGCAGGAGATTGCTAGAAGAGAATGGGGTTTGCGGAGAGGAGGGGGAGGAAAGGGAAAGTGGAGGAGGAGAAGCAGAAGGAGAAGGAAGGAGGAAGAGAAGGGGGATTCTTGGGTGCTTGGGGCTCTCTGAGCTGGCTTGTTTTCTTGCAGAACATTTCATGACCCTACTAGGTAACATCATCAGTGATAGAAGGGAGAAGGGTTTGTAGAGAGGAGGAGGAGAAGGAAAGGGAAAGTAGAGGTGGAGATGGAGGAGAAAGAAGAGGAGGAGTAAGATCATCACTGTGGAGTCCTTGGTGCTCTCTGAGCTTGCTTTTTTGCTTGAAGACGTTTCATCACCCATCTGGGTAACATCATCCGTGCTAGTCTGATGGGTCTTTCATCCGAAACATCCAGGCCATTCCTTCCTTCTGAATCTCCGTCCTAGTGTTGGGGCCGAAGTGCCAGCAGCCTTTGGGGTTTTGTGTTTAGAAATAAGGGCTTCCCAATTATGCAGGCAAAGATTTCTCATAACGTGAGAATCTGGAGATGATCTCATGAACCTCCAGGCAGGAATTTCAGAAAAACCCTTCCCTAGTTGCACAATTTCTGCCTGCTTCAGACATCGTCATCATCATCATCGTCATCATCATAGTGGACACGACTGAGTTGCTAAATTAATCCACTGGTCATTATGTAAAAAATACGATTTACCTGTATCCAAAAAGTCGTGAGAACATAAAGTGGAAAAAAGTTATAGAAAATGAGAAGGTGAAGATCTTGTGGGACTTTTGAATACAGACGTGTTCGCTTGGAATACACCACGCCGGATATCACAGTTGTCGAAAGCCGAAACGTACAATTTATTGACATCGCGGTACCAGGAGATGCCAGAGTCGAAGAAAAAGAACTGGGAAAAAAAATCACAAAATATTGTGACCTGGCCATTGAAACTACACGGCTAGGGATGAAACATGTAACAGTGATACCCATAATTGTCAGCGGGGCACTTGGTACCATGTCCAAGAATTTTACAAAACATGTCAAGAAATTGCAGCTTCCTGCAGTAACACCAGCGGAACTGCAAAAAACTGCGCTACTCGGAATATCATATATTTTAAGAAGATAACTTGGTTGATCCCTAGGACGCTGGCAGCAACCCATATCAACCATTAGCACCAGTCAATGGTATTTGTGATGCATTTTTGAATGTTCAGTTTTCATGTTTAATGAATAAAAGAGATGATGATATGATGATGATGATAAGGAGGAAGAGGAGGAGGAGAAGAAGAAGAGGAAGAAGAAGAAGAAGAAGAAGAAGAAGAAGAAGAAGAAGAAGAAGAAGAAGAAGAAGAAGAAGAAGAAGAAGAAGAAGAGGAAGAAGAAGAAGAAGAAGAAGGAGGATACTTAGTTGATACCTAGGACGCTGGCAGCAATCCGTATCAACCATCAGTGCCAGTCAATATTATTTGTGATACACTTTTAAATGTTCAATTGGCTTGAGTTTCACATTTAATGAATAAAAGTTTATAATAATAATAAAAAACAATAACCACCACCCTGGCCAGCATAACTAGTCCTGTCTCCTCTCCCTCTCTCATTTTTCTGTTCCAGATGATGGCAACAAAGCGTCCCACACAATCACAATGGAAGCAAGCTACACAAAGAGATCAGAAAGTAAGTTTTCTCGGTCTCTATTTTTTTTCTTTTTCTTTCAAGAGAGGCTCTGTATGTATGTGTGTGTGGGCACATGCACACAGATTTTTGTGTGTGTGTATCAAACCAAACCCAATTAAATAAACCTGGTTAATCTAGGCTGCAGGCGTGTCTAGGTGAATGGGACAAATGGCAGAAATTGTGGAATAGAAATATTAAATTGACAATGTCGACTGCCTATAAGGAAAATTTGTATAAAATGTTTTATAGATGACATTTTGCACCAGGAAGATTGGCAAAAATGTATAAAGACAGATCTGCTAAATGTTGGGAGTGTAATCAGTCATCTGGTTCATACCATCATATGTGGTGGACATGCCCCAAAAGCAAGAAAATACTGAATGAAAATACACACGTGGCTTGGAAAAAGATGATAAAACGACGTTTAGATCTGAAACCAGAGATATTATTGTTGGGCATTCTACAGAAAAAAATATGATAAAAATATGATAAAAAGACGACATATTTGATCCTGCATTTACTAACCGGCAACTAGAATTGTATTTGCACAACAATGGAAAGATGATCAGATTCCGTCTGAGGGGAATGTAATTAAGAAAATATTAGATTGGGCAAAAATGGATAGATTAACACTTGCTATTGAGGATAAAGAAGCCACTGAATATTTTTTGGTAGGGGACGTATTCTATCAATGGCAAAATAACAGAAACAGAAGTTAGAAAGGAGGAGATATGAAAAGAGGAAATGGTAAAGTAGAGAGTTGTTGGAGAAGATGATGTTAAGTGTTAAGTATATTAATATTAAAATATGTTATTATATAGTCAATATGATGGTGATGAACATCGCAACAAAGATCTGTAATATGACTATTTAAATATAACTGTAGCCAGAACACACACTATTTGATGAAAACTGAATGTTATATAAATCAAACAAATAAAACATGGAGTGGGGGGAGCTTCTATTGGACCGGAGGTCATTTCCTTCTCTTTCTCTCTTCCTGCCTGTTTCTAGAAGATGGCAACACCTTTGTCCAGACCAAATCCTACAGCTCGTCGTCTTCCAAGAAAGTGGGCAGGTAAGACCCCCCCACCCCCCACTCAAATCTTCTGAGTCTTGCACGGCTGCCCTTCTGGGGGGCAGCCAAACCCCCAGCCGGACTCACCCAGGAGTCTAATCTTGGCTTAGGAAATGCTCAGAGAGTACAGGAAGAAAAGGAGGCTCTGTGTGTGTGTGTCTGTGTGTGTGTCTGTGTGGTGTACGTTCAGCTGATGCAGGATGTTCACCCTGGTCTCTAGCTGAGATTTGCCAGTGGCTCCTATGTACCTGGAAGCGTGAGCTCCTCAGAAAAGGCAGGCCCAGACACACCGCCTCTGTGCGATAGATAGATATAGATTTTTAATTTTTTAATTTTAATTTTTTTTAATTTTAATTTGATTTATATGCCGCCCTTCTCCGGAGACTCAGGGTGGCTTACAATGCGCTAAGCAATAGCCTTCATCCTTTTGTATATTTTTATACAAAGTCAGCTTATTGCCCCCACAAATTGGGTCCTCATTTCACCTACCTTAGAAAGGATGGAAGGCTGAGTCAACCTTGAGCCTGGTGAGATTTGAACCAGCAGAAATTGCAGGCAGCTGTGTTAATAACAGGGTGCACCAAACCACTGTACTATCAAGGCTCTTTTTATACAGAGATAGAGAGATAAAGAGGGAGAGATTATAGATTATAGAGAGAGATTAGAGATAGATAGATTAGAGAGATAGAGAGATAGATTAAAGATTAAAGATATAGATTAGAGAGAGAGATTAGAGATATAGATTATCTAGAGATAGATAGATAGATAGATAGATAGATAGATAGATAGATAGATAGACGATAGCTAGATAGATAATAAATGAGAGAGAGAGGAAGAGATTATAGAGATAGATTATATAGAGATAGATAGATAGATAGATAGATAGATAGATAGATAGATAGATAGATAGATAATAGATATAAATTAGAGAGAGAGGGAGGAAGAGATTATAGAGATAGATTATATAGAGATAGATAGATAGACAGACAGATATAAATTAGAGAGAGAAGGAGGAAGAGATTATAGATATAGATTATAGAGAGAGAGAGAGAGAGATATATAAATTAGAGAGAGTGAGGAAGAGATTATAGAGATAGATAGATAGATAGATAGATAGATAGATAGATAGATAGATAGATAATAGATATAAATTAGAGGGAGAGGGAGGAAGAGATTATAGATATAGATTATAGAGAGATAGAGATAGAGATAGATATAAATTAGAGAGAGGGAGGAAGAGATTATAGATATAGATTATATAGAAATAAATAGATAGATAGAGAGAGAGATAGATAGATAGATAGATAGATAGATAGATAGATAGATAGATGATAGATAGATAATAGAGATAGATTATATAGAGAGAGGGAAAGATTATAGATTATAGAAGGGAATAGAGAGATAAATACATACATATACATATACATATATACGCATACATACATACATACACACACACAGTTTTGAGAACGGGCAATACAATTTAATTTTTAATGTCTGCCAGTGTGCTCACAGTTAAAAAAAAAAAGACAATAAAAGTTATCTTATGAGTGAAAAAAAACCCCGGGCCTGGGTGATCCATAAGGGTTTCTCTCTGGCGCTGGCCAAGAAGGGGACCCAAGGAGGGGAAGGAGAATTTGTAGCTCCCACCCCCACCCCATTGAAAGGGACTCAAAACAGTCGAACACCCAAAAAAAAAAAAAAAAAACACCTGAACCCAGAGGACCGGTAACTTATCTTTCTTGGTAAAACCGAGCAAGGCCTGGGGTTGAGCGGAGCTGTCCTTTTGCATATGTCTTTTTTCGGTGTTATTTATATCCTGCTTTTAAATAAGACTCTCTGAAGCAGCTGACGCCAACTCTGAAAACAGGCGGAGAAGAAAAACCAGGCTAAAAATAACTCAAATCCAAACAAAACACAAAAGGCAAGAAAGGGGGCATTCTTAGCCGTTATCCACCCTCCGGCTCTCTGCAAGTTGGCACAGCCAAGCGTTGGCAAGCAGCCCTCTGCGCCCCTCGCCCAAAGGACCGAGCCTTTCGGTGTCCTCCAGATCTTGAATCCTCCGAATTCTGCTTCCAAGATGCTTTTCTCTTCTTCTTTTTTCCTTGTCTCCCCTCCCATATCCCCCAAGTTTGTCATCCGAAAGGGACAGATGTCCTGTGAACACAGAATGCAGGTGGCACCCTCTGCCACTTTTCTCTCCAGGGCGAAATAAACATGATGGGCCTTTTGGAGCTCAAAGGGTCCCCGAAGCCATCAAAAGAGCTGGGGTGTTTTTTTGCTCACAATGGGCTGTTTTTCCCGACCTGATTGGCCTTCCAAACCTCGCATAGATCCCTTGGGGGGGGGGGATGGAGGCAGGGATGGGATTGAAAAATTTTAGCAAGGGATTCTCTGCCTGGTTGCTGGGGTGTGTGTGGCCTGCACGGTGTCCTGCACTGCGGCGGGGGAAGCGTTTTTGCCCTCCCCAGGCTCCAGAGGCTTTTCTTGAGCCTCCGGGAGGGCAAAAACAGCCTCCCCCGGGCTCCAGAGGCCCTCCAGAGATCGGAAACAGGCCTGTTTCTGGACTTCCAATACTTCCGGAAGGCCCATTTTTCACCCTCCCAAGTCTCCTGAGGCTTTCCTTGAGCCTCCAGGAGGGCAAAAACAGCCTCCCCAGGCTCCAGAGGCCCTTCAGTGGTCGGAAACAGGCCTGTTTCTGGACTTCCGGTACTTCTAGTAGACCCATTTTTCGCCCTCCCGAGGCTTTCCTTGAGCCTCCAGGAGGGCGAAAACAGCCTCCCCAGGCTCTGGAGACCCTCCAGAGGCTGGAAACAGGCCTGTTTCTGGACTTCTGATACTGCCTGTAGGCCTGTTTTTCGCCCTCCGCGTGGGCCCTGCACTTACCTCGCATCCAAAACGGGCCGCGTGGAGACTTCTGGGAGGAGCGGGATGGGGTGGGCGGAGTCAGCCAGTCCTTGTAACTACCGGTTCGGCGAACCAGATTAAAATTAATATCTGATTCACCCGAACCGGTCCGAACCAGCTGAATCCCACCCCTGGATGGAGGGAAGAGACAATGGATGCTATTTAATTGAATTAATAAATAACCCGCCACGTACTTGAAGCTGATTTGTTTGTCTTCTTGGAGAGGAGGGACGGAGGAATCCCTGTTTTGCTCTGGCGTTTTGTCATTTTTCCTTCTCTTTCTTCCGCCCCTTGGCACAGCATCTTCGAACGGGAGGATCCGAGCCCCAGGTCCGGGAGCAGTCTAACTGACTTGGAGCGGCGCCAAGCCGAGAGGAAGAAGGAGATCATGAAGGCCCAGGCCATGCCCAAGATGTCTGCCTCGCAGGCACGCAAGGCCATGATCGAGAAGCTGGAGAAGGAGGGCGGGAGGTGAGGAGCTGGGCTTGAGGGGGAAGAAATGGGATGTGCTGAGATCCTCTGGCTGGGGGAATGTCTGTGACAATTTGCCATGGCCAACTTCCCATGGCCAACTCAACATGGCCAACTCAACATGGCCAACTTTCCTTGACCAACTCTCCATGGCCAACTCTCCATGGTCAACTCACCACGACCAATTCACCACAGCCAACTTCCGATGGCCAACTCACCATGGCCAACTTCCCATGGCCAACTTCCCATGGTCAACTTCCCATGGCCAACATTCCATGGTCAACTCACCATGACCAATTCACCACAGCCAACTTCCCATGGCCAACTCGCCGTGGCACGACTTGCTCCCAACTTACACTGATATCAAAGAAATGGTGGAATAAAATCATTAAGAAAAGAATGCAAAAGGAGAGACAAAATGTGAATGACAATCAATCAATCAGAACAGAGCTGGAAGGGATCTTGGAAGTCATCGACTTTTTACAGCAACCCTGCTTTCATTTTAATCCATTGGACCTCTCCCCCCCACACACACACACCCCAAGCCCACTGAAGGAGCCCCACTGAGTTTAGCTCATTTTGCTACCTGGGTTAGCTAGTAATTTGTAACGGTTGGGTTGGGTAAGATGTTGAAGATTTTTAAGGCTGGAGATCAGAAGGTTCTCCGCCCCCCCCCCCGCCCCCCCAAGGATTTCTGCTCCCCGTTCCCAGCCTCAACCTTCCCGGAAGGAAACAGACAAGAGGCTGGCTTGGCTCCTTCAGCTGACATCTTGGCGGCTTCCTGGAGGGACCTTCTTCCTGCAAGGGCCTTTCTGTGGCTGGGTTCCCAGTGCGAGATGGTCCCCGAGGGAGGCCGCCTCCTGCCAAGCCTTTGGCTCTTTTAATCCAGCTGGTGCCTCGTTTTGGTCTAAATATAGCAACTTGCTCTCGCTCCTGACTTTCTCCTTTCCTTTCCCTTTCCCTTCCCTTCTTTTTTCTTTTTTCTTTCCTTTCCTTCTTTTTCCTTTCCTTTCCTTCCCTTTCTTTCCCTCCTCCCTCCCTGCTTCCTTCCTTCTTCCCTCCTTTCTTCCCTCCATCCCTCTCTCTCTCCCTTCTTTCCTCCCTCTCCTTCCTTCTTTCCTTCCTCCCTCCCTCCTTTTCCTTCCTTCCCTCCCTCCCTCTCTATCTCTCCTTCTTCCTCCCTCCCTTCCTTCCTTCCCTCCCTCTCTATCTCTCCTTCCTTCCTCTCTTCCTTTCCTTCCTTCCTTCCCTCCCTCCCTCCCTCTGTCTCTTTCCTTCCTCCCTCCCTCCCTCCCTCCCTTTCCTTCCTTCCTTCCCTCCCTCCCTCTCTATCTCTCCTTCCTCCTCCCTTCCTTTCCTTCCTTCCTTCTCTCCCTCCCTCCCTCTCTGTCTCCTTCCCTCGCTCCCTTCCTTCCTTCCTTCCTTCCTTCCTTCCTCCCAAGTGACACTCTGGTTGACATCCAGGGAAAGATTCAGAGGGTGCTTGTTTTGGGAGGCGCCTGTGCCAGCCGGGTGGCCTGCCCCCAAAGCAGCTACAAGACTCCTGCTTTGTCTTCTCCACAGCCCCGCCAACCCTGCGATGGCCCGGGTGGGAGTCCAGCGTTCTTCCAGCTTCGGGGTCCCCAATGCCAACACCATCAAGCAGATGCTTCTGGACTGGTGCCGCGCCAAGACGCGGGGCTACGAGGTGAGCCCCCCGCTCGTCTCCCACGGCCTCCCTGGGCCCAGCCCTCTTTTTCTTGGGACATTTGTCGATCGAAAGGTCGGCAGTTCAGCGGTTCGAATCCCTAGTGCCGCGTAACGGGGTGAGCTCCCGTGACTTGTCCCAGCTTCTGCCAACCTAGCAGTTCGAAAGCAGGTAAAAAATGCAAGTAGAAAAATAGGGACCACCTTTGGTGGGAAGGGAACAGCGTTCCGTGGGCCTTTGGCGTTGAGTCATGCCGGCCACATGACCACGGAGACGTCTTTGGACAGCGCTGGCTCTTCGGCTTTGAAACGGAGATGAGCACCGCCCCCTAGAGTCAGGAACGATTAGCACATATGTGCGAGGGGAACCTTTACCTTTTACCTTACCTCATTTCTCTCCCCCATTGAGCAGCACGTGGACATCCAGAACTTCTCCTCCAGCTGGAGCGACGGCATGGCCTTCTGCGCTCTCGTCCACAACTTCTTCCCTGAGGCTTTTGATTACACGCAACTCTCACCCCAGGACCGAAGGCACAACTTTGAGATGGCCTTCTCCGCAGCTGAGTAGGTATCCCTCTGCGGGGCAGGGTCTGTTCCGGCCAGCTGGGCAGGCTGGCTGGCTCCCGGAAGAGCTCCTGACCTCCCCCTATCTAGCCCACCCGATAGCAATAGCACTTAAGGCTTATATACTGCTTCGCAGTGCTTTCTAGCCGTCTCTCTAAATCAGGGGTCAGCAACCCGCAGCTCTGGAGCCGCATGTGGCTCTTACATCTGTCTCCTGCGGCTCCCTGTTGCTGGTTGGTCCCACAATTTTGAGAGGAGCTTCCGATTGTTGGGGGGGGGGGGGGGAAGCATGGCATGCCAGAAGGAGATTCTATGGCAAGGGGCGGGTTTTCCAGTCGGCTCCACAATTGATAGGGCTTTTGGTTAGGACAGGTAGAGGAAAAAAGACGCCGTGCTAGGAGGAGACTCTATGGTGGGGGGAACCAGACTTCCAATCGGCTCCAGAATTGAACGGGGGGCTTCCGGTTAGGACCTTTGTGGCTCTTTGAGGGTTTAAGGTCGCTGACCCCTGCTCATATGGTTTACAGTCAGCCTATCCAACAATCTGGGTCCTCATTTTACGGAAGGAGTCAACCTTGAGCCTGGTCAGGATCGAACTGCTGGCAGTCGGCAGAATTAGCCTGAAATGCTGCATTCTAACCACAGGGAGGGAGGGAGGGAGGGAGGGAGGGAGGGAGGGAGGGAAGGAAGGAAGGAAGGAAGGAAGGAAGGAAGGAAGGAAGGAAGGAAGGAAGGATAAATGGGAAGGAGGGGGGAAGGAATGAAGGGCAATAGTACCTAGACTTATAGACCGCTTCACGGTGCTTTCCAGCCCTCTCTAATCGGGTTGACAGAGTCAGCCTCTTGCCCCCAACAATCTGGGTCCTCATTTTACCCACCTCAGAAAGATGGAAGGCTGAGTGGTAAAGGGTCCCCCAGGTAATTCCCCTTCCCTGTTTCACAAAATAAGATGGTGAACCTCAACAGGCTGGCGCTCGATTGGACAGCATGAAAAAAAGAAAAAAAGAGGGGGGAGAAGATGACGGGTGTCTTCTTGAGGATAGAAATTCGAGGCCGCTTGGTCAAAGGGACTCTGCCGCCGCGGCCATTTTGTGGGAGCGCTCCCAACTCGCTCGCCAAGGGCCCCAGAGCTGCCCGCTAGGCGAAAGAACAGGGAGGGGGATCCAGTTAGGAAAGACGCAGAGGAATATGATCCGGCGGGAGATCACATTTTGGCCAACGAAAAGAGAGCTGTCGCCCCGCAAGTTTTTGGAAGTAGAATGTCAAAATCGGCGTTTTCTGAACTCCCCAAATTCAGCCATTCTGGACGTCGGAAAAGCAGACATGCTTTTGTGAAGATGGCACGATGCCGGGCATTTTTCCCGTTTTTCTCTGATCTGGAATTCCTCAAATTTCTTCCCTCTTGTGGTTTTTTCCTCCGTGAAATGGCTCCTGCGGATGTTCCTGAAGGACGACACGTCGGGGTTGGGATGCATTCAAATGGGGGGTGGGGGGGTTGTGCATTTCTGCCTGGAGCTGAGCATGTGGAGGAGGGGAGGAAGGCGGGCATCATTGGCCAAGGGCGATAAGCAGCTGCAATCCCTGTCTAAGGTTGGCATCACCGGCTGGGCTCCCGTTGCAGCTTGGAGTAGGATGCGATGGAGGGAACGGGGGGGTGGGGGGACTTAGAGCCTGTTTGAGTTACGGGGCGGCTGGCACGGCAGTGGCTTTCTTCGGCTTTTGCCTTTCCGGCGAGGATTTTACTCCGGCAGCGAAAGGAAGTGCGTGAGAAAAGTTTCTGCCTTTTCCTTTTTTGCTATTTTCTGCCTGTCCCTTCCGGTGCTTCCTCCCTCCAAGGCCTTTCTCATCCTTCCCCTGAGCAACGGCGAGTCCTTGTCTCTCCTCCTGCATTTTTCCAGGGTCTGGTGGCCCTGTGGAAAGTGGCCCTTGCAGAACCAATCTGAGACCGTGTGTGTCTGTCTGTCTCTCTGTGTGTGAGAGAGTGTGAGTGTGTGTGTGTGTGTGTGTGAGTCCTGACTAGCCTCTCTCCAGCTCTCCCCCTCTGCTGCCTGTGGCTTCTGACCCATTGGGTTTGGGGAAATTGGGCAAGTGGGACCGGCTGTTCTGCCTCCAGACTGCAGCGTGGGTTGTTGTCCGCCCTACTCTTTTCTCCGCCGAGAGTCTGAGGCGTGGACCACGAGACCGAGCAAGCCCTTCTCCCACGGCCCAAACTCAGGGGCCTCCTGTGCAGCTTCTGCCTTGCCCTCCTCCCCCCCACCCCTAATTCTTTCTCATTTTTCTTGGCTTGGCGCACTCCGGCTGTACAGAGGCCCGTTTCCAAGGATGGGGCACACGCAGAGCGAGTCGCTCATCCCTTCTCTATATGTTGCCGTGTAGAGCAGGGTTCCCCAACCTTCCCAGTTGGTGGGGGTGGTGGGGAAGGGGGAAAAGTGGGGGATGGTTTTGTGGGAGGGGCAGGGGCGCGTGTGAGCAACGGTGCTTGCACGAGTGGGACGCCGAGCTCCCCCGCAACGCTCGCGCGCGAGAGTCCTCAACTGCCTGCGACTTAACGTGGCCCGGCTGCGAATAGGCCACGGAGCGATCGTGGGCCGTGGCCCAGAGGTTGGGGACCCCTGATACGGAGGGCACAAAGAGCACCCCGCTCGGTTTCCTGTCCTGTCCACCTCTCTGTCTTTTTGTCTGTCTGTCCTGGCCGTCCCGTCTAGATATTCGTCGCATCCTTCGCTCCCCTCTCTTCTGCATCTCGCTCAGGAATGAGTCCACCCACCCCGTATCCATTGGCACCCCCAACATCCCCCTCCTCTCTGTTTGCATCGCATGGTGGAGAGTCCGTGCCTGCTCACCCCATTGCATGCACGTGTGGGTCTCGTCACCGAGAATGTGGACCGAATTTATGTATCTTGTGTTTTTTTTCTCTCTCTCTCTCTCTCTTTCTTTCTTTGTCCGATTTCTTTCTCTCTTCTCTCTCCCCCCGCCCCCAAATTTGTCCGGGCTGTGTTCACTGGCTTCCTCTCCCCCTCCCTCCCTCCCTCCACCATAATCCCCCCCCGCTCCCCTCCCCTCCCCTCAGGACACAGGCAGAATGCCCGCAGTTGCTGGACGTGGAAGACATGGTCCGGATGAGGGAACCGGATTGGAAGTGCGTTTACACGTACATCCAGGAGTTCTATCGCTGTCTGGTTCAGAAAGGCTTGGTCAAAACCAAAAAATCTTAAACCTCCCCTCCTTCAGCGCTACGGTGAGAAGCTTTCCTCTCCTGGGGTTGTTACTTTGGGGTGGGGGTGGGGGGGGTTGTGTTTAGGGGCTGGGGCTGCGGGGCTCTTCCCTCACGGATGTAAGGCCAGAGGTGCACCTCCGGACCCCTCGGGTATCCTCAGCGGGGAGGTTGCGTGCGCTCGCGAGAAATACAGAGATTCCCAACTTTAAGGTGCTTTAGTCTGGAAAGGAGGGGTACTTCCTCAAAGACCCTCCTGGGGCAATTAGAAGGAGCATCTGTAGCTGGCCTTCCCAGGATTTTGGGAGAGGCAGGAGCAGGACAGGTGACAGAGGGTCCCTTCCCAGGATTTTGGGAGAGGCAGGAGCAGGACAGGTGACAGAGGGTCCCTTCCCAGGATTTTGGGAGAGGCAGAAGCCGGACAGGTGACGGAGGGTCCCTTCCCAGGATTTTGGGAGAGGCAGGAGCAGGACAGGTGACAGAGGGTCCCTTCCCAGGATTTTGGGAGAGGCAGAAGCCGGACAGGTGACAGAGGGTCCCTTCCCAGGATTTTGGGAGAGGCAGGAGCAGGACAGGTGACAGAGGGTCCCTTCCCAGGATTTTGGGAGAGGCAGAAGCCGGACAGGTGACAGAGGGTCCCTTCCCAGGATTTTGGGAGAGGCAGGAGCAGGACAGATGACGGAGGGTCCCTTCCCAGGATTTTGGGAGAGGCAGGAGCAGGACAGGTGACGGAGGGTCCCTCCTCCACCCGTGCCTTGCCCAGAGCTTATAAGTTCTCGGAGAAGCTGGAAAAAGTGACTCAGGCTGGCCTTGTTAATAGCATCTCCTGCCTTCTCCTGGGAGGCCGGGAAGCCCCACACCGAGCGAGCTAAACAATGGCTTTATAAGGGCAGCCTGGCTCGCTTGGAGCTCGCCCAGGCCTTTCCCTGCTGCCTGGGGCGGGGTGGGTGGGAGTATCATCCATCAACTCCTCTCTTGCCTTCTTCTGCCCACCCCCACCCCCCACCCCCCGCTTCCCTGTGCATAACTGAGTTGGTGCCTGCAGCCCAGGTCTCTATTGGGGTTTGGGGGGCATCCAGGCTGAGAAAGCCCTTGGATGGGAGACCACCAGGAGATGTGAGGGCTGTCAGCCAGAGTGGGAGGTAGCCAAGACCCCTTTGGAAGAAGGTAACAAAAGAAGGATTCCCTTCTTTTGTACAGTTGTGGAAAAAACCACATTCCCATCTCGGATACTGTCTCTTTTATGCTGGGAAATTTGGTTTTTTCCATCCCAGCCCTGCTGATTTAAAACCACAGGTTACAAATTCACTGAAAGGGAAGTTTGCCCCCACCCCAAGAAATACTGTCAATACTCAAGTATAATCAATCAAGCTTTAAAAAATAAATAACTGCGCTTTTCAAATTACTTTCAGAAGTACAAATAGCTACCGTTTAGTGTCCAGTATTGGGACAGGCAAGCACCGTGGTCAGTAAGCGGAACATCACATGACCCCGATGGGCTTATGGCCTCCTAGGTTGTTAAGTGAGTCAGTGCAGGTTGTTAAAGCAGAGTACCAGGGAACCCTGATGTGAGATTTCTGGAGTAGCTTCTCCATTTCACGGGACCACAAGAGGCTGCTACAGTCATAAGTGTGAGGACTGGTTGCAAAGCTTGGGAGTGGTGGTGGTGGTGGGTGGGTGTTGCACCACTATAACTTTAAATGGTCACTAAGCAAAGCCGTTGGTAAGTGAGAACTCCCTGTAATTGTTTGGTGGGCACCCTGAGGATTCTCTTCGTCAACCTGGCGCCCTCCGAGCAGCAGAGCTGTAGATCTCGGGATTTACATCTTCTGGCTGGGGATTATGGGTTTCATCCCACCAGTCCTTCATTTTGCCTTTTGCCCTTGGCTGGTTTTTCCCACCCACCTCCGAAGGCTAAATCTTAAGGAGTTTGATGGCCACAAAACCACAACGTTAGTTCACCGATCGGCCTCACTGAGGACTAGAAGCCTGACCATTTTGCAAGTGGCGTTTTGCTCCAGGGAAGGATGGTTAGCTGTGTTTTATCAGAATGCCCAGGGCCCTGTTCTGCAGTACAACGTTCTCTGCGGGTAGAAAAGTTGATGTCCCTATTCACACTTTGCCGCTGAATTTGTATGCAGGTGGCCCTCAACATATGACCAACAGCCCGATGTGGATGTCGTTAAGTGAGATGAATTATTTAAAATAATGTAAACATGACTTTTAAATTTCGCCATTCCCATTTCATCCTGACCCTCCTTTCTTGCACGATTCTGTTCTACAAGGTAACAGTAACACAGTTGGAAGGGAACGTTTCGTTGATATTAATGTAACTTCCGTCCTGCGGCGAGTTGTCCTAGACCAGGGGGGTCAAACTCAAGGCCCACGGGGTACTTAGATCTGGCCCGTGGAGCCACCCTGGAAACAGCAAAGGACCAGCCTGTGGTGCCTCTGCCAACCAAAATGGGCTCCTGAGCTCCGTTTTCGGCTGCGACGGCCTCCTGGAACCCTCTGCAAGCTCTGTTTTTGCTGGCAGAGAGTTGCAGGAGGCCATCGCAGCTGAAAACGGAGCTCGGGAACCCATTTTGGCTGGTAGGGTGCTCAGACCACCTCAGTGGCCCCAACACGAGTGACGTCGCTCTGGCCATGCCCACCCCAGCCATGCCCACCCCGGCCCCCTGGGGCCAAACCACAACCCTGATGCGGGGCCCTCAATGAAATTGAATTTGACACCGCTGTCCTAGACCGAGCTGGATCCCGGCTTCTGGCCCCAATCGCAGCTTAGTGCGGGGCGGGGGGGAAACAGTGTGGGCTCTTCATCCTGCCCCGTCCCCGAATCGAACCCGTGTCCCTTGACTTTTGCAGGATGCTGGTGGATTGCGTCCCGCTGGTGGACGTGGAAGACATGATGATCATGGGGAAACGTCCGGATGCGAAATGCGTCTTCACCTACGTCCAGTCCCTCTACAACCACCTGCGGCGTCACGAGCTTCAGCGGCGTCAGGCACACCTGTAGCCTTCTCCTCTTCCGAGAGACCCCACCCTTCAAACGGCTGGACGGGCAGTCGAGGAGGGGTGGGCAGCTTCCCCCACTCTTCCCCACTCCTCACCTCCTCCTCTTCTGGGGGGGTGGAGGCTTGAGTAGCACCTGTGCCCCCTCACCGCAGGCCAGCCGTTGGCGATTTGGACCACACCAAGGATCGGGTGGGGCCGCCCACCCCAGAAAAATGGGACCAGGACGGTTTGGCGGCCAACTTTGCACTGCACCTGCTTTTTATACCAAGGTTGTTTTGATTGTGGCTTGTAAGTTATTCTGTTTTTTTTTTTTTAAAAAAAGAAGAAGCCCATAGCCCCCACCCACCCACGATTCACGTGTTGTGTGACCCCCCCCACGTTGTGGAAACGCAGGCTAATTCATTTGATTGCAGCAGCTTTTCCCCTCCTCCCCCTCGTTCCTAGGGACCCACTCCCCACCCACTCCACCCCGCTGAAGGCAAGCCAATTTCGGGGCTGCGAGTAGAACCCCCTCTTGGGGGCGACGTCCTTTCACGTCCACCTCGGGTTCCCCACCAGCAAAGCCCAGCCTGATCACGGAGAGCCGTGTGTTTTCACTTTTTTTTTTTGCACGCCGTTTTGTCACGGAGAGAAAGCCTGACCTCTGGCTGTGAAGGAGGTGGCGTGGGGGGGGAGGGACGTGGGAAGGGAAAGAGGGCAGGTTATGCTCCTGACCCCACCCATCCCAAATTAGCTCGCTTTGGTCTTTGGGGAGGCAGCCTCTTGCGCTCGGCTGCCCCGGCCGTGGAACCGCGCACTTTCCTCGGTTCGCAAGAAAATATTAGAGGAGGGGTGGTTTTTTTTTAAAAAAAAATTGAGCCCTGCCATGGGATGGGGAGGGGGGCTGTGCCAGCTCAGAGGGGCTCTGAGACGATAGATGTTGCTGAGATGTTCCTTCGGCCTCTTGCTAAAGGGTTGCTGAGGGTGGGGGGGGGCATATCTCAACTCCATGACCAAAGGAGGACTCAGATGGGGAGTTTTATTCCCGTGAGTTCCCGCCGGGGTGCCGTTCCTCTGGTACCCCATCCTACCCCGAACTCCCTTGCCCGCTTCAAGTGACTCCGAAGTGGGGCAGATCAGTCCTTGGGGGCTGCATGGGGTGGAAACGGGACCGTGAACTGTGCACCTACGCGCCGCCAGCCTCCCTCTGGGATTGTAACCCTTCTTCGCGCCAGCACAAGAATGTATCAGCATCACCAAGACAATAAAGCGTTTGGAATTGTTGTCCCTGCCTCGTTCCTGCCTTTGCCTCACCCGCACGCCTCCCCTCCCTAGCCCTGATGAGGTTATCTAGTTGGGTAATAAAACGTCGGCAAGAAAGTAAGCACGCTCAAAGAGTGCCAGGGACCCCACACTCTTCTTTGAAATCCCAATTCTCTTCTAGCCCTGATGACGTTATCGAGTTTGGGTCATGAAACGTCTTGAAGAAAACAACCACGCTCAGAGAGCACCAAGGACCCCACAATCCTCCTCCACATAGCTAAATGTCTACGGAGATTCTCCAGTCATCCAGGTCACAGTTGTCCCAAAAGTGGTGTGGTGGGTTTTTTTTTTTTTTTTAGGAGACCACTGGACTTTCTGGTTTTTTTTCTTGGAAGACGTTTCGCTTCTCCTGTCTCAGAGCCAAAGAAGCTTCTCGGAGCAGAAGCGAAATGTCTTCCAAGAAAAAAACAACCAGAAAGTCCAGTGGCCTCTTGAGAAAAAAAATACACACCACACCTTTGGCGCACCCTCGCGATTGTGCTCGTGACCAAGCGGTAAAGTTTGGCAGGGAATTTTCCCCCGTGGAAAGTCTGCCAAAAAACCCAACAACACACGAGAGGCAGAGGCTTCTGCTGGTAGACGAAGGGCAACTTTATTGTTACTATCCTAAACCAGTCGGGGTCCGCCGACCTGCTCCCCGCAACCAGGCTGCGCACCCCCAGCCTGGTAGGACATGTCCATCCACCTCCGGCAGCAACAGCTTTCTGCAGAAGGCTTCATCCGGTCCTACACAGGTGAGGCACAGCTGGAAGGGGGGGAGTGCTGGCCACCTGAGTGGCACCTTGCTTGGTGCAAGAATGCCAGTCTTGAGAAGGAAGGGCAGAATCGCTCGAGGCTTTGTCTGGTCAATCTTGTTAAAGAGAACTGCGTTCTCTCTCTGTTACAGGCTGTCCTTGACTTACGACCGTTTCAGAGGCGCTGAAAAAAAAAAACCCGACTTGTGTAATCATCCCAGTGCTGCGATTTATGGTTGCAGTCGACGACCGGCTTGTCGCTTGACAAGAGTCTGGCGTCCCTCAAGTTCGTACGGTCTCCCCGTTCGCAACCTTCCCACGGTTTTTCCAAGTCTCCGCTGCGGTCGTAAGTCGAGGACCGTCTGTAGCAGGCCTGGGATGGCGTTTGTGTGTGGCTGTCTTTTTATTTTGCACGTTTCTCTTCCTGATGGGAGCATGTTCTTCCCCTTAATTGGCAGCCTTTTGCATCTTTGAATATTAATCTCTCTGGAAGCACAATTCAACGGTGAGTGAACCTCAAAAGATCTTATGCAGATCATCTAAATATTTTGAATGCCCCGAAACTTCCCCTTCTTCCCAAGAGACACCCCTCAACAAACACCAACAGAGCACACCGAATTCTATAGGTCTGGGCCCCCTGCCCCCTTTTTCTCCTTCCGGTGTCTTCTCATGGCTTCCACATCCGGTGGCAGCGAATTGGCAGGTGCCATCTGGAAGGCGTCGGGAACAGGAGAATCTGGTGTTTCTTTCCGGTAGAACCCCAATTCTTGTATCAGTTGGTTTATCTCGTCCCGGGTCATCTCACTCAATGGGATTCTCTGTAAATTAAAGGCAAATCATAGGGACTAGCATCCTCTGGCCGCAACTACAGCAAGACAGCTGGATGTTAACCCAGCTTCATCCCTGGAAGCTTTCCAGAAGAGACTGGGCTGCCATCTTGTCAGAAATTAGTAGCCCGACGGCAGCCAGCAGAGTTGGACAGGTGAAGAGGTTGGGGAGAAACTTGGGCCAGTCCTGGAGGCTGGGGAAAGCTCGGACGAGGGCTCTGCATCAGAGGCAGAGAGGGGGCCACGGCCATCTAATAGTTATATGCAGTCTCCAGAGTCTGACAGCAGCAAGGCAGAAAAACAGCATGAGCCTGTCCCCAGTTTGCGCATGCGCAGAACTGCCAGGAGACAGGAACAATTAAGAAAAACAGGGTCAACTTGGAAGTAAGGCTTGGAGATGATTGGCCCCTCCCGTCATGATTGGCCCCTCGAACGGGACGTGAGCTTTTGCAGGAAGCAATTCGTTCCATCTGGTCGGTAAAAGCTGTGGAAAAGCTCTGTTTGACTCTGTGCTAAGTTTGGCCTTGCCCTGCGTGTGGCAGTTAGTTCTCTGGCAGCATTCCAAGGGAGATAAGGTGGGTGTTTCTCAACACTCCCCTGAAAGACTGTTTGATAAACCTGCCGGATCGGGAATGATAATAATTCACAGCCGTTTGAATAAAAGAGGTTTTACCGGGACTTAAGTTTGTGCTGTTTACTTTCTCAGGTCAGGACATAATGTAGGTCTCCTGCTTGGGTAGGGGGTTAGACTAGATGACCTACAAGACCCCCTTCCGACCCTGTGAAACCTCGGAGTTAAATCTATGCTGATCTGTAACGTAGAAGCTACATAAACAGCTGATGGCCGCAGGGCACAAACTTTGCTAAGCTAAACGTCGGACTGTTCAAAACCTCGTGACTGATCATTGCTCAATGCATTGTAAGCCGCCCTGAGTCTCCGGAGAAGGGCGGCATATAAATCAAATAAAAAAAAAATAAATAAATAAAAATAAAAATAATAGAAGAAAGGCAAAAGATGACAAGATAATTCTCTCTCACCTGGAGCTCTTCAAACTGAATGTTGAGCAGGATGAGTTCAGGGTCCGCTCCAGCCAGGTATTTCAGGTCCATGTTGTGACTAAGGTGGTACGTTAAGGAGCCGTATCGGCTGCTGGAGGAGGACACACCACCATACGCATGTCGTGATTTGGTTCCCCGCATGTGCTGGAATTTGGGATCTCCATGGCTTCTGTTTTTGCACAAACTGGACCCATCAAGGGGTGAAATCTACTTACCTTCCTTACTGGTTTGGAAGCACATGCTCTGCGCATCCGTACACCTTCTGCACATGTGCAAACAAACAAAAGTAATGTAAACAAACATTACTTCCCGGTTAAAACCAGGAAGTAATGACACCCAGGCAGTGATCGCTACTGAATCGCCAAATCACAGGGAAAAATTGCTACCGGATCGGGCGATCCAGATCGATCCGGGAGCATTTCATCCCTGGTGCCCCACCCACATGGGCTCCGTCTACAACAGGGGATATGGCAAGTTGGCCACAGTGAGTTGACTATGGCAAATTGGACATGATGAGTTGGCCACAGCGAGCTGACCATGGCAAATTGGACATGATGAGTTGGCCACAGCAAGTTGACCATGGCAAATTGGACATGATGAGTTGGCCACAGCAAGTTGACCATGGCAAATTGGACATGATGAGTTGGCCACAGCGAGTTGACCATGGCAAATTGGACATGATGAGTTGGCCACAGCGAGTTGACCATGGCAAATTGGACATGATGAGTTGGCCACAGCGAGTTGACCATGGCAAATTGGACATGATGAGTTGGCCACAGCGAGTTGACCATGGCAAATTGGACATGATGAGTTGGCCACAGCGAGTTGACCATGGCAAATTGGAAATGGCAAGTTGGCCACAGCGAGTTGACCATGGCAACTTGGCCATGGCAAGTTGGCCACAGCGAGTTGACCATGGCAAATTGGACATGGTGAGTTGGCCACAGTGAGTTGACCAGGGCAAGTTGGCTGTGGCAACTTATCCTATTCCGTTCAAGGAGGGACTCTGGCTTGAGACTCAGCAACCGTCAAATCGGGAAGGACAGCAGAGTCCAGGTAGCGGATGAACCCAACAGAAGGTGAGCTTGGATGAAACCTCAGCAAAGGATACTACAAAGGCAGGTCTTCGTCGATAAAGGCCTTCACCTAGAAGAAAGGAAGAATCGGCCGTTAGAGAGACAGGTTGGTCTCTGGAGGCTCTGCTGTGGGTGTGGATGGAGAAACAGGAGGGAGAAAGGCTCGGCTTCTACTCCCAACGTCCAGAAAGGAAACCTAGGAGCCTCGTTGGGAACTGACACTCTGGAAATCCCATGCAGGCAGTTTTGAGATTTGTCCTACTGGACAATCACTTAAATCTGAGCCAGCCTTGTGCTGCAGCTGCCAAAAAGGCCAATGCAATAATCCTAGGCTGCATTAACAGAGGAGAGAATCAAGATCACACATTGCTTACCTCTGGCAGGCGGTTCAAACGTCATCCTCCGCAGCTCTGGGGTGGGGGAGGAGAGAGAGAGAGAGAAAGAGCACCATCAAAAACGTGTTTCTAACGCTACGGGAGAGGGACAGTCCCGTTCAACTGGTTGGGTTACTTTCCGTGCGACCAAGGTGGCCATCCCACCGAAATGAAGAGATTAGGCTGCCTCCTAGCTGTTCCCTTCCCACCAAAGGTGGTCCCTATTTTTCTACTTGCATTTTTTTACCTGCTTTCGAACTGCTAGGTTGGCAGAAGTTGGGACAAGGAACGGGAACTCACCCCGTTACACGGCACTAGGGACTCGAACCGCTGAACTGCCGACCTTTCGATCGACAAGCTCACTGAGCCACCACGTTCCCTTGTATATTTAATATTTGTTACATTAATCAAATTTATATAATCCTATGACTATCATTAAATGTTGTACCTTATGATTCTCGATGAACGTATCTCTTCTTTTATGTACACTGAGAGCGTATGCACCAAGACAAATTCCTTGTGTGTCCAATCACACTTGGCCAATAAAGAATTCTATTCTATTCACTTGTTCGTTTTAAAATAGTTAATGCCAATGGTAATATTATTTAAACATATATAGTAATAGTTTTAACCGCTAAACATTCCATCTAATTATTGCTTATATTCTATTCTATTCTATTCTATTCTATTCTATTCTATTCTATTCTATTCTATTCTATTCTATATATGCTAATATTCCCCCTATTTCTTATTTCTATCCCTATTCTAGCTTCTATTCAGGTCACCATTACTTATCCTAGAGTTAATCCACGTTTATATTAAGCCGTAGTCCTTCATTATTTGGTTTTCAGTATTTTAATACGCCAATTTTCTACTGCCAATCATCATATTATTTAAACATACATAACGATGCCATCTTTCAACCTCCAATCTTTCTCTCTTCAACAGTTTCATTTTCCATCATGACTCATAGCCAGCCTATTAACAGATGCTATTAGTGGGAAGACACAACTAGAAGAGAGAGAGTTGAGTCAAATTGTAAATAGAAGTCAAGATCATTTAGATAAAGATGTAAGTTTTAAGATACAGATATTTAGAAGTAGAATTTGTGTAAAGAGGTTAAAGAGACTAGAGGTACCGATGCAGAAAAGTTGTTATTAGTATTGAAATTTTGATATGTTTGTACTGTGTATTTTAATCTTAGTATTGAAATGTTGATATGTTTGTTTTTGGGTGTTTATTTTTTTTTGTTTTTGTGTGTCTGTATCCGTGTGTTTTTTTTTCCTTGCTTTTTTTTGTGTATTATGTTTCTTTTTGTACTGTGTATTTTAATCTTTGGAAATTTGCAAAATCTCTATTACCACCCCACTCTGGGGCCAGCCAGAGGTGGCATTTGCCAGTTCGCAAAATTTTCACTACTGGTTCTCCAGAACTGGTCAGAACTTGCTGGATTTCACCCCTGGGAGTTCCCAATGTGGACCGGGCCACGGCATGCCAGAAACCATCTGTGGACCAGGCCACGGCATAAACAGGACGACGCAAACAAGCGAAGCCCCGTCCCTGGAGACACAGGTAGCCCACGAAACCACGTCCCTTCCAGTCTGCAGAAAGACCTCTCTCCACGGAAGCGGTACCTTGGTGCCCCAAAGGTTGGGTGGGGCCATTGCCTTTGCGAGCCTTGCAACCGTTTAACCCGGCCTGAAACAATGCAGACACGAGATCAACAACTCTTCAATAACAACAGCAATATAATTGCTGCAATTTCCAGAAGTCCCTTGAGGAAATTATGCAATTGGCATGTAATTGATTTATTGTGTTTTTGTTCAAGGCTCAAGCCAGGAGGGAAAGTTGATTCAGAGATAGCCTGCCTCCAAACGCAGAGCCCCCTCCCCCTTGTGTGTGTGTGTGAGAGAGAGATGGGGGGGGGTGTTTCACCCAACAGCTCCCTCCACCCATTTCCTCCACCACGACACCCCCATCTGGTAAGTGGGCCACGTCAGCCTGGGAGTTTCTAAGGCTGAGTGGGGGGACTGGAGCCTGCACCACAATACACATAGTCCTCGAACCTACGACCGCCATTGAGCCCAAAATTTCCACTGTTAAGTGAGACGTCCCATCGTTAACTGAGTTTTGCCCCCATTTTACAACCTTTCTCACCGAAGTTGTTCAGCGAATTACTACCAATGTTAGGCGAGTAACACAATTTGTTAAGTGAACCCAGCTTCCCCCTTGTCGGAAGGTCGCAGAAGGGGACTGCGTGACCTTGGGATGCCGCAACCGTCATAAATACAAGTCAATTGCCAAGCCCTCGGGCCTAGGTCACTTTTTTCACTGCCGTCGTAACTTTCGAACGGTCACTAAAGGAACGTTGCACCGTTCCTTTAGCGGCTTGTACCGCTCGAGCCTCATGTTTTACTACGTAACAGACTTTTAAAGAGGCCAGTCAGAGATCTAGAAGCGCCATTCAAACCTGCTGAAGTTGGTTGAGGTTAACTTTGTTTTGCCTGATACAGTGAACTTGGCTTGTTTGATCCCTTCAAGGGGTTGAAAATGGGTTAAGTTAGAAAGAAACCACGTCACCTGCCTGGGCAATGCAGATGTTTTCCCTTACAACTTTTCCACTCTGGACTTCTCCAACCTGGTGCCCCTCTCCAAAAGCTTTGAGCCCCATAACTGCCCTCACTGCTATTTGGGGTAACTGGCGTGAAAACCCCTCCGCATCTGTGGGGGCGGGGGAGGGCACCAGCTTGGGGAAGGCTCCTGTTCAGCAGTTGGGTACCAGGAAGGCTGATGCCCTTCTCTTGGCACCCTACGAGTAGTCCTTACAACTGAGCTTAGCGAAATCACAACAGCTCTTTTAAAAAAGGGACCTGCGGCCATTGGTCACACTTTATGACGGTCGCAGCATCCCCAGGGTCGCGCGACAGGGACATTCGGGGATGCTTGATCCCACACACACCCTGACTCGCATTTATGACGATGGCAGTGCCCCCCCCCCCCCCGGCAAACCCCTTTTTGCAACTTTCCAACAAGCAAAGTCAATAACCTTCTTATTCCAGCATTCCGGGCTGGCTTCAAATTTTAATGGATTATTTTATGGGGAAAGGGTTTTAAAATGTAGGGAAGCCAAACTGATTTAATTCTGTTGTAATTCTTTTTCATTTTTATACGGTATGTGTTTTAAATTTTGGCTGTTCGCCGCCCTGAGTCCTTCGGGAGAAGGGCGGTATACAAATTTAAATAGTAAGTAAGTAAGTAAGTAAGTAAGAAAGAAAGAAAGAAAGAAAGAAAGAAAGAAAGAAAGAAAGAAGAAAGAAGATAGATAGATAGATAGATAGATAGATAGATAGATAGATAGATAAATAAATGGAGGGGGGAAAGAAAGCCCTCGTTTAACAACTGCAAGACAAAGGGACAAAACTTGGTTCACCCATGCCTCGTTCAACAAGTGGGATCCCGTGGTGGCCATAAGTCGAGGACTACCTGGAGACACACACACACACACAGAGTGTGTGAGAGAGAGAGAGAGAGAGAGAGACAGACAGAGACAGAGAAAGAGAGAGAGACAGAGACAGAGACAGAGAGACAGAGAGAGAGACAGAGACAGAGACAGAGAGAGAGAGAGAGAGAGAGAGAGAGAAAGAGAAAGAGAGAGAGAGACAGAGAAAGAGAGACAGAGAAAGAGAAAGAGAGAAAGAGAGAGAGAGACAGAGAGAGAGAGAGAAAGAGAGACAGAGAAAGAGAAAGAGAGAAAGAGAGACAGAGACAGAGAGAGAGAGAGAGAGAGACAGAGAAAGAGAGAGAGAGAGAGAGAGAGAGACAGAGAAAGAGAAAGAGAGAAAGAGAGAGAGAGAGAGAGAGAAAGAGAGACAGAGAAAGAGAAAGAGAGAAAGAGAGACAGAGACAGAGAGAGAGAGAGAGAGAGACAGAGAAAGAGAGAGAGAGAGAGAGAGAGAGACAGAGAAAGAGAAAGAGAGAAAGAGAGAGAGAGAGAGAGAGAAAGAGAGACAGAGAAAGAGAAAGAGAGAAAGAGAGACAGAGACAGAGAGAGAGAGAGAGAGAGAGAGACAGAGAAAGAGAAAGAGAGACAGAGAGAGAGAGAGAGAAAGAGAGAGAGAGAGAGAGAAGAGGGGAGGGGGCCGGGCCAGTCCAGCAGGCGCAGCAACCTCGGCAGAAGCCCGCTGGAGACGCGCATCCCCGGCCAGGAGGACCCCTGCCCGCATCGAGAGACCCCCGCTTACCTCCACCTTCCCGCGGGCCAACCACTGCAAGCGGCTCCGGTCGATTTGCAGCGGCGCCACGGCCGAGAGCAGCCCCAGCAGCAGCGGCAGCAACAGCAGCGGCGCCATCCAGATGTGGAGCTGAGCCGAGCCGGGCGCGCTTTGCTTTTTACGGAGCCGCCTTCGCTGCAGCGGCTGCCACGTCAAGCCAGGCGGGGCTCCGAAGCGGATTCCACGCCCCGGGTGGGTCCCAGGCGGGTCCCTCGGCGCCCCTGCCGCGCCTCCTCCCCGCCCCCCCTCTCCTCCTCCCTCCCGGCTCTCCTTACTGGGGTCTCCGGACTACAACCCCCATCGCTCCCAGGCAAGAGCTGGGCTCCCACGTAGTTGGAAGCTAGCAAGGGGGAGGTGGGGGCTTGAGTTCTCTCCCCCCCTCCAGGCAGAGTGCGCCTGTTTGAAACCCCCCCAAACTTCTCAAATTACGACCCCAATGCATCCCCGAATTTATGTTGCTAAGTGAGACATTGGTGGAGTGAGTTTTGCCCCGTTTTACGACTTTCCTGGCCACGGTTGGGAAGCCAATGGGTGCCCTTGTTCCATGAGTGACACGGTTGTTAAGTGAGCCGAAGGGACCTTGGAGATCTTCTAATCCAACGCCCTGTTCAAGCAGGAGATGTCATACAAATGGAGGCCCGATCTCGTCATGTAAAGCTCCGGTCATGGAGCACCCATAACTTCGGAGGGGAAGGCCATCCCACCAATTGTTCTGTCAGGAAATTTCCCTTCACTGCCAGGAAATTTCTCGTTAACATTATTTTAATTGTCATTCACATTTCATTCTGTCCCTCCTTTGGCAGTTGCCCATGGTGAGATGCCCATGGCAAGTTGGCCATGACGATTTGTCCATGGCGAATTGGCCATGACGAGTTGGCCATGGCGAGTTGGCTATGATGAGTTGGCCATGATGAGTTGGCCATGGCGAATTGGCCGTGATGAGTTGGCCATGATGAGTTGGCCATGATGATTTGGCCATGGCAAATTGGCCATGATAAGTTGGCCATGGCGAGTTGGCCATGATGGGTTGGCCATGGCAAGTTGTCCTGTGCAAGTTAGCTATGGCAAATTCCTGGGCTCTGCCCAGCTTCCTCCTTTGCCTTGCCAAGGCATCCTGGCTGCCATCTCTGCCTCCCCATGGCCAGATGGCCCAAAGTTGAGGAGGCATCGCCTTTCTCTGTCCCCATCCTCCCTGCATGAGACTGAGAGCGAAACTTCTAAGAATATCGCCGTTAATAATAGCCACGTCAGAACTCCTGCCTCGGCAGCAAAGCTCCGTGAGTCATGGCGAGTGTGAGAAATCGGAAAGCAGGTGGGGAGGTTGTGAATCAGAGAAAAATATACATTCGTGGGCTGGCAGCAACATCTCCGGGGCATTCGCCGGCTTCTGAGCTGTGATTCACTCCAACGCGGGGCAAACGGGCACCTGAGCCGAGAATAAAAGGAAAAGACGCGGGCAGCCCCCTCCCCCTTGGCAACTCTTGCACCACAAAGCAAAACTCCTTAAAGGTTGATGCAATTTTCCAATATCTCAGGGGCTGCCACAGAGAAGAGGGAGTCAAGCTCTTCTCCAAAGCACCTGAGGGCAGAACAAGAAGCAACGGATGGAAACTAATCAAGGAGAGAAGCAACTTAGAACCAAGGAGGAATTTCCTGACAGTGAGAACAATTAATCAGTGGAACTCCTTGCCTCCAGAAATTGTAAATGCTCCATCAATCATTTTCAAGAAGAGATTGGACAACTATTTTTCTACAACAGTGTAGGCTGCTCGAGCAGGGTGATGGACTAGAGGACCTCCAAGATCCCTTCCACCTCTATTATGCTGAATTAAAGACTCCACTGAATCAAGTTACATTCCTGAGGTCTTCCGGGATTTTTCCGCTGATTTTTTTTGGCCACTGTACAGAAGTGGTTTGTCTCTCTATCGGCTCCTGGGATTTGGGGGACTTTTCAATCCAGCCAAACTCTGGGATGTCCTACTGGCCTCCCATCCAAATGCTAACCGGGGCTGGTCCTGCTTAACGGAGGGCTGTATTTGCTATGCTGCTGCTTTCAAACTTCCTTTTTGGCCCAATTGTACGCCAAACCTGTAAATCCAGATTTAGAATGTTTTCTCCACTCCGCATCGACAAAAGATCTCTTGATTCGATCGCCTATTCTACCCTGTTAAGATTTCTAATCCGATTAATTACCCGTGTGCATATTATCATTCAATTTTTTTTTTTAAAAAAAAAGACCCAGTACAGTGTCTATGAAATTTGGCAGCACAAAACCATTGAATGTTGGAAATTCATTTGCTCTAAGTCTGATTTTCTTTAATGTTTTGCATTTGCCAAGGCAATGAAAGAGACGGTGCCACATTTTGGAAAATCTCCCTTTGATACAATTTATTAGAAGAAAAAAAACTTCACACACATGCAGTGCCTGACAATAGCAAGCTGCATGTTCCTTGCTCGATGTTTGTGCTTTAACCTGCAGAGGATTGGTGTTATATTCTAGCACGAATTATTCTCTTCGTGCAACAATTTTTAAGATCCATTCAACCTGAATCGTTTCTGCCATCTGGTTGTAATTTGAAGATACACCACTAGGGGGCAGAGCTTCCAAATGGATGTCAGATTTGTCATGGCTCTGAAGAGTTCTGTGTCTTGTTATTGTTTTTTGGGGGTTTTTTTGCAAGTTCTGCTGAAAGTTGGATTTCATCCAAAATCCTGGGTTTGTGCACCTGCTCCCCAAAAAAAAATAAAATAAAATAAAGAACAGACGAATGAGACTTATACTTCCTGGAGCTGGTGCGTTGCAACGCTTAAAACAAAACCATAGATTCAGTAGCGGCCAAAATTGTGGAAACCTTTTGGGGGGGGATGTATTTTCTAAAACTAGCTAATAACACCACTTTTGGGGGGGAGTAGTACCATACAATTATATATCAATGGAAAGATAATTTAATCAAGAATGTAATGCCATCCCTTTTAGGAAGGATTTGCTATTAGAATAGCAGTTACAGGATAAAGAAGGAAAGTGAAACACGTAGAAAAAACGAGATATGCAAAAATTTATCACCACGTCAGTTAATACTTAGTTGGGTGTCATATTTTAGCATGAATTACGGCTTTACAATGTCTTCCCATGGAGTGAACAAGTCTTTGAGTTCTGTAGCTGTTATCATGTGAAACCAAGATTGAATGATGGCTTCTATGAACTGGGTTTTATTGATGGGTCGCTTCTGACTAACAAGTTTCTTGAGTCGTCTCCATAGATTTTCAAGTTAAGGTCTGGGCTATTCCCAGGCCATTCCAGCAGTGGAATAGGATTATCTTGAAACTCCAAAAAAAGAAAAATTGGTGTTATTAGCTATCCAACTTCAAAAATATACTTTTCCCAAAAGGTTTTCACAATTTTGGCCACCACTGTATTTTATAGCAAATATAAGTGGCATAAGGTTTCAACTTTCTTACATTTCCTCCCAAGGACTTTTTTTCCTGGTTTCTTAAATACTGATTTTTTTTTTTCAAATTATTTTTGGCATTTCAAGTCTTAGCTCATTCTAAGCCTTAGCTTTCCTGATTTGTCCATGCAGATCTCAGCTATCTGTTGATATTCTGTTTGGTCCATGCCCCTTTCCCCATTTTTAAACTGTTTATAATGTTAAGATTGTGTTTTTATAATCTCATTTTTTTTCCCCTGGATTGCATAGGATCGTTCAATCTTGTTCAATCAGACTCTGATCTCCATCCCTTCACAAGTGCCCAAATAGCAGTCAAAAATAAAGTTAAAAGGTTTATAAAGGCAAATTAGAACAATTGCAAAAAAAAAGTCATGGTTTGCGAGAGTGGCCTAAAAGCCAGGCCAGGAAGGCAAAAACAGCAGAAAAGCAATTTACAGAGAGACGGGAAAGCAGTCCAGATCAAACCCTTGGGAAAACCAAACCAGCCACAAAAGTGATGCGCACAACTCTCCATTTCACTCATCGCCCATCATAAATCAGACTAGAGCACCATTTTATGGATGCAAACATTGGAAATGCTTCAGAAATATGCTTCTAAAAATATCTCTCTTTTTTTCCTCTGTATTACCCCATTCAATATCCCTGTTTCATGGGGGGGGGGGGGGAAAGATATAAAGAGCTTTGAATTTATTAAATGATGATGAGATTACATGACATCATGTTGTCGTTGATGCTTAATGACCACAAAGATAAAATGCTCCATGATGCTCGGTCCCCCAGCGTGGTCCTTCATATCTTGGTCTGGTATAGACTCTTCTCTTGCTTGAGCAGGGGGCTGGATTAGAAGACCTCCAAGGTCCCTTCCCGCTCATACGATTCCATTCTATCTTCCAAATGAGCCCTATTTGCACCTAATAATCTGAATAATAATGTGAAGTTTTTAGTGATTTTATTTGTGGGCATCAGTGCAGACTATACAACGCCCAGATCCTGTGTTTTGTGGATTGAGGATACCGAACAAAGCCAAAAATCAAGAATCGTGTCGGTCACTGTGTGGAATTTGCTTTAATGAACTGCCCCTGGAAATGCGTAAGATCTCCGACCTCCGGGTATTTCGTTGTGCACTCAAGACCCTGTTGTTCCGCCAGGCTGGGCTATCAACATAACAATTTTAAATTGGGTTTTAAATTCCTGGGGTTTTAAATTGAGCCGAATTCATTTAATAATTTTAAACTATTTTAACTGATGTTGTCTTGTGTTTTTAATAGGCTGTACACTGCCCTGAGTCCTTCGGGAGAAGGGCGGTATAGAAATAAAATTATTCTATTCTATTTTATTCTAATACCACTCTATAAAGCTTTAGTAAGGCCACACCTAGAGTCCTGCATCCAGTTTTGCTCACCACACTATAAAAAAGATGTGGAGACTCTAGAAAGAATGCAGAGAAGAGCAATCGGGATGATTAGGGAACTGGAGACTAAAACATACGACGAATGTTTGCAGGAACTGGGCCTGGCTAGTCTAGTGAAGAGAAGGACCAGGGGAGACATGATAGCAGTCTTCCAATATTTGAGGGGCTGCCACAGAGAGGAGGAGGGGGTCAAGCTATTTTCCAAAGCACCCGAAGGCCAGACAAGGAATAATGGATGATCAAGGAGAGATTCAACCTCGAAATAAGGAGGAGTTTTCTGACAGTGAGAACAATCAACCCATGGAACAGAAGTTGCCTTCAAAAGTTGTGAGAGCTTCATCACTGGAAGCTTTCAAGAAGACTCTGGACTGCCATCTGTCAGAAACGGTGTAGGGTCTCCTGTTTAGGTGGGGGTCGGACTAGATGACCTCTAAGGTCCCTTCCAACTCTGTTAGAATCCGTTCGATGTGGGCGAATTTCGTTCACTCGGTTGACTTTCACAGAGGACTCGGCCGGTTCGTTGAGGGTAAAACTGCCCTCTGCAAAGTGGAGCAACGGACCAGACCGCAAATAGATACTGTTGCTTAGCAAAAACACACAGATACTCACAAACTCTGAACGTTTAAAGAAAAATAAACAGTCTTTACTTGTAGTAAAAAAACAAAAACAAACTTGGCTTCTCAAAACAAAGAGAACACTTCTTCAAATCATCACGGTTCAAGACAGAAACATAGTTTGTTTACAATTCCAGTTCTCTTCAGTAACACAGACAGGGTTCCTTTCAGCAGTTCAACCTTCTGATAGCAGGAGCAGAAGTGAATGAACTTCCTGCCTTCTTTTATGTCTGCTTAGCACAGCCAATTAGTCATCTTGCAGCAGTTAAAGTTACAGAACATCGTTTTCTATCTATTACCTACCCAACCGTAGGATAAGCATCCAACACGGATCCCGGGACGTGGGTGGGGATGGGTCATGGATGGGAGGGCGCAGAGGACCCCCCCCCCCCCCAAGCTGCCTCTCTCTCCAGAGCCTCTCCGCCTCCACCTGGGGCTCCCCGACGGCCAGCTTTGCGCCAGAAGCAGAAGCCGCGGCCGCCAATCTGCGCCTTTTTTCCCCCCTCTCTCTCCTCTGGTTCGCATCCCGAGCTGCGCGTTCCTCGGGGGGGGGGGGGACCAGGCAGGGAGGGGAAGCCAACCCCCCCCCCACTCCACCCTCTTCCCCCCCCCCACCGGATTGCCTTGTCCTTGATTTCTCTTGCGGGGCCAGGCGAGGAAGCCCCCCCTCCGCTGCGCTTAAGTTCCCAGCTCCGCCGGGCATCCCGCGCCTTGAGGACTAGAAACTTGCTTTGCCCTCCCAGAGGGCAAGGCTTGGGTGGAAAAAGGCCAGCTTTTCCGGAAGCCGGCTATTGCTGCTTCTGCTGTTGCTGCTGCTGCGGGCGGCACTCACGTCAGCCGTCCCTCCTCCTCCTCCTCCTCCTCCTCCTCCTCCTCCGAGCCGGTGGCGGCGGCGGGGAGGCCGAGCGAGGCTGCGGTGCCTCTTAAGTCACCCCCGGCGGCTGACGCCAGCAGCGCCCGGGGAAGGAGCCTCGCCGGCGGCCACAGCCATACCAACCCCAGCATCCCCGGGATGGAGCCTCCGCCGCCTCGCCGGAGCGCCGGGAGGAGCAGGCAAGCGCTGCCCAGGAGCCGAGGGGGAGAGCCGGTCGGCTGGCGCAAGGTGAGTCCGCAGGTAGAGGGATGCGGGCGTCGCAGGTGAGCTGGGGGAGGAGGGGGGGAGATCAAAAGAGGCTCGGGGGAAAGAAAGAAAGAGAGGGAGAGAGAGAGGGAGGGAGGGAGGGAGGGAGGAAGGGAGAGAAAGAGAAAGATAGAGAGAAAGAAAGAGGGAGGGAGGGAGGGAGAGAGAGAGAGAAAGAGAGAGGAGGGGGAGGGAAGGAGGGAGCGCGCATCCCGGGCGCACGTGTAGGCGGCGGGTTGGAGACGGTGGCGGGGACGCGCGCGCGCGCGGCTTGCTCGGATCCTATCCTTCCCCCCACCCCCCACCCCCCCCACCCTTCCATCATCCCCGTCCCCCCACCCACCCCCATCCCCGTGGGAGTCTCTGCGCTCCTTTGCGCCCACGAGAAGATCCTCTCTGGATGGATTGGAGCCCCTTCCACGGGATAGGAGACCCCCCATCCCTACCTCGGATGGGCTTCCTTTGCGCCCCCGCGCGCGTGGACTCAGACGGGGCTGTCGTGGGATGGAGAAGGGGGTGGGGGGTGGTACCCGTTGGCCCAGATTTTTTTTGGGGGGGGGGGTTTTCCTCGCATCCTTTCCCTCTTTGTAGGGGAGTCGGGAAAGCAAGAAAGAAAAATCACGCAGACACCCGCGCGCAATTTCACACACGCAGGGGAAGCTGCCCGCGCAACGTTTTCTGTCCTGGTCTTTTGTTGCCCTTTGCAAATCGCTGTTATCTTCTGATGGGGGTGGGTGGGGGGAGGGAGGGGGGAGACCCCCTGGGATGAGGGATCTCACTGGGGTGTAAAAAACAAGCAGGGAAAGGAGTCTGACTCAATCAGCTTCCAATGGGGAGGGGGGCTGTCCTCCCCCTCTCCCCTCTCCCCTCCCCACTTCCTCCCCCTCTCCTCTCTGTCCCTGTCGGGACTAAAAGAAGGAAAGAGCAGTTTTTCTCCCCAGCCTCTCCAAGACCATCCAGACTGGCCATTGATGCTCCAAACACCCCCGGCCAATGCCTGCCCGCTTAGATCCTCTTCTTCCACCCAGATGCCCAGGAAGGGGAGCCCGTGCCTGCTTGGCTCAGCACCTTCCAGAGAGGAGAGATGAAGGGCAGGGCTGCGGGAGGCTCTCGGCACTCTTCTGGAGAAGGGGAAACTGAGGCAGGAGGCCATGGGGGGTGTGAGAAGGAGAGCAGCCCCCGGGAGAGAACTTGTGCTCCGAGGGATTGAGGAAGGGGCTCTGGGGGGGTGGGGGGGTAGGATGCGGAGGAAGCTCAAGCTGAGATGCCCAGGAAAAAAAGGCAGAGGCTGGCATTTCGCCTCTGGGTTTGGGGACAGAGACGTGACAGGAGAAGAGAATTTTGCAGAAATGGGCACGACCGGGTAGCCTTTTGGGCCCTCCTTTAGAAAACAGAATGACAGAGTTGGAAGGGACCTTGGAGGTCTTCTAGTCCAACCCCCTGCTTTAGGCAGGAAACCCTACGCCTTCTTGAGTGACGGAAAGAGAGTCCGAGGGTTTTAGTTATTTATTTTATTTTTAATTTAGACAATTTATACTGCTGCCGACACACACAGGGCCACTCAAAAGCGGCTTACCAAAATATGGGTTTTGCGAGACGGCCCGTCCCGGATTTTAAATTTTAAATTTGGGGGTTTTATAATTGGGCCAATTATTTAATAATTTTAATTATTTTAAATTTTGTCTGTCTTTGTGCTTTTAATCGGGCTGTACACCGCCCTGAGTCCTTCGGGAGAAGGGCGGTATAGAAATAAAATTATTATTATTAATATTATTATTATTTCCTTCTGAGTCATGGGCAGGCAACTTGGTGCCCCAGAGTCCAGGGACTGGGGAGGCCTGAGATTGCGGGGAGACAGTGGCGGGAATACCTGCCCAGTTTCCAGATGTCCCCCAAAATGCCGTCCCCGGTTGTTGGGAGCATCAAATTGCAGCCGAGGAGGATCAGGCGACGGATCGATACCCAGGGTGGGTGAATACCGGACAGAATCTCCTGTTTTTCAGAGAGGATTTAACACACCTGACGAAAGGCAGGGATATCATTTCTCTCGGCTCTTGGCATCTATTATGCATTAAAAAGTTACTTGACCCTGGCTTGGCTCCAGGCCCAAAGAAAAGGAAGTTTCTCAGCTTCTAAATCGCCCCAGGCAGAAGCAAGGGCAAGCTATGGCTCTCCAAAGCCAGGTCCCATTGTCCAGGGAATTTGACCTCAGACTGTCTGAGCCTGGCCTTTTAAAGGGGGTGGGCTGGCATGAGGAATGGGATCGCTTGCCACAGTCAATTTCCCACGGGACACCTCATTGCGGGACAATGCAAACATTCCAATGTTGATTATTTAAAATAATGCAAAACATATTTTAATTTTAGAATAGAATAGAGCTATAGAATAGGAAGGGACCCTTGGAGGTCTTCTAGTCCAGCCCCCTTCTCAAGCAGGAGAATCTATACCACTTCAGACAAATGGCTTGTCCAGTTTCTTCTTAAAAACCTCCAGTGATGGAGCACTCACAATTTCTGGTGGCGAGCTGTTCCCCTGGTTAATTGTCCTCACCGTTAGGACGTTTCTCCTTAATTCTAGGCTGCTTCTCTCTTTGTTTTAGTTTCCATCCGTTGCTTCTTGTCCTGCCCTCTGGTGCTTTGGAGAATAATTTGACACCCCCTCTTCTTTGGGGCAGCCCCTCAAATACTAGAATACCGCTATCAATCATGTTGCCCCTATTTTGGCAGAAACCCAAATCCTGCAGCCGTTTTCGTCTCCAGGCCTTTGATCATCTTAGTTGCTCTTCTCTGAACATTTTCCCCCAAATCTCAAATTCTTTCATTGTGTCACTCCTTTAGCATCCTTTCTTTTTTTCTTTTTTTTTAATTCTTCGATAGGAGTGTTAACTCTCGTCCTGCAGTGAGTTAGCCCTGTGGCGGGTTGGCTGCAGCAAATTGGCCGTGACGAGTTCACCGTGGTGAGTTGTCGTAGATCCCCTGACATGGTGGCCCGAACCCTGGATCGCCTGTCTTCTGTGGCCCTTCCCAGCCCGGCTTCTCCCTCCTGCCAGGCCACTGGGAGCTTCAGCATCTCTGAAGGATGGGCAGAGAATCTCAGGCAGTGCCAACGTTCCACGGCTGTTGGGATGCAAGAGGGGCAGCCTCCTGCAGAGGCCAGGCCATGGCACCATGGCCAGGGACACCTCGGACGAAGACCTGGAGGTTGCCCAGATCGCACGAGTCCAGGTATCGCCCAGGGCCGACCAGCGATGGTGCCCCTGAAGTCTTGGGGCACAAGCATTCTCCCCAGAACCCCGGTTGAACCCGCATCCTCCAAGTGAATTGTTTCGAAGAGGGTGTGAGTGAGGCATCGAGCAGCATAATAGCCAAGTTAGAAATATCTCACTTTTTCAATCAAAATAGAGCCGGAAGGAACCTTGGAGGTCTTGTAGTCCAACCCTCTGCTCAAGCAGAAAACCCTATACCATTTCAGAATAGTCTTTTTTTTAAAAAAAAACCTCCAGTGATGTGTGAGCACCCACAACTTCTAGTGGCAAGCTGTTCCGTGGGTCGATTGTCCTCCCTGTTAGGAAGTTTCTCCTCCATTCCAGGTTGCTTCTCTCCTTGGATCAGTTTCCATCCATTGTTTCTTTTTCTGGCCTTCCGGTGCTTTGGAAAATAGGTTGACACCCCCTCCCCAATGTGTTCTTTGTGTCCTTGATTTATGACCGCAATGGAGCCCAAAATTTCAGTGGCGGAGTGAAACATTTGTTAAGCGAGACAGAAAAAAACAGGACCAGCTGAGCTAATTCTATTGTATTGTACCCTGTTTCCCTGAAAATAAGACCCAACCGGAAAATAAATCCTAGCAACCTTTTTTTCAGGATGTTTGTAATATAAGCCCTACCCCAAAAATAAGCCCTAGTTAAGATTGTCAGCCAAATGGATGCAGTTAGTACCGTATTTTCCCCAAAATAGGACCTAACCAGAAAATAAGCTCTAATGCGTCTTTTGGATCAAAAATTAATATAAGACCCGGTCTTATTTTTGGGGAAACATGGTAAGATACATTACAACAGTAGTCTGAAGACATTTCTTCCCCATTCCCTTACCAAAAAATGTGGGAGGGTCTTTTCTGAGCCCCTTACTCCACCCACCTTCCTGCTGGGGGCTAAGGAGCCTTTTATCTAACTGGTCCCTCCCTGCTTCTCATTGACTTGTCCCCCTCCAAGGTTGTTCTCACATACCATTACATCAGTTGACCCAGGAGGCTCTTTGGTCTGATTCCTGGGTGGGGGAGGAAGTGTAGTTATGATTTTACTTTTGTTCCCCCCCACCCAATTTTTATTTATACATTTTTCTTTAACATATATGTGTTTAGTAAATACTGTATTGTCTGGGTCAAGTTACATATACATAATTATAGCAATAACAATATTCGTTATTTATATATCAAGGGATTTTCCCAACTTCTAATTCCTATCTTTATTATCTAACCATTGATCAAACGAATCCCAAGTTAAAAAGTATTCTTTGTCCTTTATCTTTATTGCTAACCTACCCATTTCGCACAATCTAGTATTTTTTTTAATTATATTTTCACCTGTAGGAGTTTCCTCATTTTTCCAATATTGTGCAAGTACAATTCTCGCTGCAGTCAAGACCTGTCATATTAAATATACATTCCCTTTGCCATATTTTTCTGGCAGTATGCCTAACAAAAACATTTCTGGTTTTACATCTCAATGTTGCTTTATTATTTTCTCTAACCATGTATGTAGTTTTGTCCAATTTTTTTTTTTTTTTTGCCTTTGTACATTTCCACCACATATGGTAGTAGGAACCCGGTATCTGATTGCATTTCCAACATTTGGCGGACATGTTTTTAAACAACTTTGCTAGCCTGTTTTTATTGCACCTTATGAACCATTTAGGAGATAAGGGGCTTCCCAACCTGGCTTTTTAAGCCCCTCTTCAAAAGCCGGACATAATTCTAGGCACCCGGCGTGTTAAGGGGAATACTTTCTTTTGCAAATCCCAACAGCAAGATAGCAGAAAAGGGCTATTAATTGTAGATAAGGCTTAGCTGAGTAAGGCAAATTTTCCAAGTCTGCCAGTCCAAAGTCAAGCCAAAGATTTATGATCCCAGATCAAGGGAGGAGATGAGGTCGTGGTTAGTCAACAAACTGGAGGTTGTAAATAACTACATTCCAAGTGTCACAGTAGGCCCAACCAGTTCCTGGAGTTGCTTTTAGCAAGAAAAACCTTCTTTTCTAAGAGAATTTAGTAATCCCTGATTTACGATGACATTTTGAGTCCCAAATATATGTTGTTAAGTGAGGCATTTGTTCGGTGAGTTTTCTCCCATGTTACGACCTTCCGTGTTAAGCGAATCCTTGCTGTTGATACAGTAGTGGTATTCACTTACCTTCGCTACCGGTTCGCAAAGGTGAGCGCACGGGCGCATGTGCAGAGTGTCCGTGATGACGTCTGGGAGGGTGAGCGGAGCCTCCCACTGCTGCTACCAGTTTGCCCGAACCAGGTCGAACTGGTAGAATCCCACCACTGCGTTGATAAGTTAGTAGCCTGGTTAGTAGCCTAGACTTTACTCGTCAGAAGGTCACAAACGGGGATACATGAGCAACGGTCGTAAGTATGAACCGGTTGCCAAACCTCTGAATTAGGACCACGTGACTCTGGGGACGCTGCTAAGAACTGTGAAAAACGGTCATTAGTCCTTTTTGTCGGTGCCGTTTGCAACTTTGAACGGTTACTAAATGAACTGTCGTATGTTGAGAACTACCTACATTCTCTCTCCACTGAGTATCCACAGCTGTGATCAAATGTTGCACTGGATTTCAGCGTTGGGCTGCTTGCTCATGAGTCACACACTTCGGCGAGGTGCAAAGACCCCGGGAGGATTTGCTTGGGGGGTGGGTGGGGGATGGGCTACCGAGTGCCTGGAAAGCAGCAGTGAAATCTACTTACCTTCACTAGTGGTTCAGGAATGGGAGTGTGCAGGAGCGCACGCCTCTTCTGTGCATGCACAGAGGGTAAAAAACAGGTCGTAATGCCGGCGCTACAGGTTCGTGCGAACTGGATAGAACTGACCGGATTTCACCGCTGCTGGAAAACCTGCAATACAACTTAGTCAGACCCCAGAATGTGACAAGTGGCCCTCTATGTTTTATAAACAAATAAACTTCTGGTTTCCTGCCTAGTTGTCTGAACTGCCGCATCCGTTTTCTCTTTCAGATGGATCTGGGCCACCCGGGACCACCCTCCCCGCTCCCCTCGCAACCCATCCCCCCTCGAGGGAGCCTTGTGGGGCTGGTATCCCCAGGGGTCTTCCCTCCCACCACCATGCCCTTTGTCCCGGAGGGAGCCATTCGCTATCAGCCGGAGGGATCGAGCGGAGTATCGTACATCGGAGGGAACATGCTGAGCGGGAAGCGGCCGGATTCTCTGGGTGAACCGTTCCATGCTCGGCTGCAGCCGGATGGGTCCCGCCGAAGAGCAGAGACAGAACCCCAAGAACAGGCTGGCGGCAGACCAATGCCGCCTCTTTCCTTGGAGATCAGCAGGGTCCAGCCGGAGGGCTCAGGGCCATCTGGGTACAACACCCCAACTTTGCGTTCTCCGGTAGAGCTGCGCCCCTTGTCTCCTGGATCGGGCAGCTCCTCTTCTCTCTCCAATCTGTCCCCCTCCATGAAACTTAGCCAGTCCCCAAGCAGAGGGGGCCTTCCTGACCTCTGCGCCTTGGACCCGCTGACGTCTGGGATTCTGGCCACTGTGGAACTGAAGGACACCCTTCCCAAGGCCGAATCCAGCGATCACATCTGCCTGAGCCGGCCGGGCTCATCCCATCGGCTGGGGTCTCTTTCCAAAGCCATCTCCAGCGAGTACCTCTCGGGGGGCAGGGTGGGGCCTTCCAAATCTGCCATGCTCGCCAAGGCCGAGTCGGAGGAACTGACCTCCTATTCGCGGGTCCGTCTATCGCCCCAATCGCAAGATCCGCGGGGAAGCAATACCAACCGCACGGAGAACTTCCTGGAAAGATTTAGCCGGCCACAAACGAGGCAGGACAAGGAGTTTCGGTGAGGTGGGGGTACTGGGGGTGGAGGTGGGGAGACGGTAGTGTCACAAAAACAGGCGAAAGAGCTTTGAAGTGGTTTAAGGGAAGGCATGGAGAGTGCCAATGCTTCCCAACCTTGGCAGCTTGAAGCTGTGTCGATTTCAAATCCCAGAATTCCCCATGTGGGGAAACGCTGCCCTAGGCTCTTGACTTCGGCTCTATTTTGATCCAGTTGCCCTGGATCAGTTTCTTCCGGCACCTAAATTAGGAGATCAAAAATTGGGAGTGGGGGTTGACTGCACTGTTGGCTCTACGGCCCAGTCTCCTCCACAAGTAAAAGAAGAGAGGGTGCCTTACTCCTCGGAGGAAAGCTGGAGTAGAACTGGAATAAAGCCGAGAAGTGGTGCGTTCTCCCCCAAGAGCCTCTGAGGGTTGAGGAATGGGACAACAGCCCACTCACTGCAGCCAACTCACCATCTTCTTTTAATGACCGCATAATCCCTTGTTACCCATCTGGGTAACTGAATGGAGCGGTGTTTTTTTTTTACTGGCTGGATGCCCTTCCTGTTGCCAGTACGGAGTTTCATTCAGCAGATATATTCTCAGTGTGCCCAGAGAGAGAGAGAGAAATAGCTGCCTCTACCTAGGATCGAACTCACAGCCTCCTGATTGTGAGGCCAGAACTCCACCGCTAGGCCACCACCGCACCACTTTGCGGCCGACTCGCCATGGGACGATTTAACAATTCAATTATTCAAAACAAAATTTTAAAAAATATTTTAATTTTTGCCGTTCGCCTTTCACCCTGTCCTCTCCTTCGGCATCCTTTCTTTAAGGATTCTAGCCCACCATTCCTTTGATGTGAATGTAACTCTTGTCCCGCAGCTACTCGGCCGTAGCCAGTTGGTCGTGGCGAGTTGGCCGTGACAAATTGTCATAGACCTTGAGGGTTGCGCTTCCTGAAGAGGCCTGCAACCAGGGGTGAAATCCAGCAGGTTCTGACAGGTTCTGGAGAACCGGTAGCGGAAATTTTGAGCCATTTGGAGAAGCGGCAAATACTACCTCTGGCTGGCCCCAGAGTGGGGGTGGGAATGGAGATTTTGCAATATCCTTTGCATAGGAGTGAGGAGGGAATGGAGATTTTGCAGTATCCTTCCCCTGGAGTGGAGTGGTAATGGAGATTTTGCAATATCCTTCCCCCAGGAGTGGGGAGGGAATTTATTTATTTATTTATTTATTTATTTATTGGTTAGATTTATATATGCCACCCTTCTCCGGAGACTCAGGGCGGCTTACAATGCATTAAGCAATAGCCTTCATACTTTTTGTATATACCTGCTTAGTAGGGCTTTCGGGCCCCCCCAAGTGGTGTTCTATTTTATACAAAGTCAGCTTATTGCCCCCACAAACCGGGTCCTCACTTTACCTACCTCGGAAGGATTGGAAGGCTGAGTCAACCTTGAGCCTGGTGAGATTTCAACTCGCAGGAATGGGGATTTTGCAGTGTCCTTCCTCTGGAGTGGGGAGGGAATGGAGATTTTGCAGTATCCTTCCCCCAGGAGTGGGGAGGGAATGGGGATTTTGCAGTATCCTTCCCTTGCCATGCCCACCAAGCCACACCAGGCCCACAGAACCGGTAGTAAAAAAAAAAAAAATTGGATTTCACCCCTGCCTGCAACATTTACCTGTTAAGGGCAGGTTCCCTTGCAGTGGCTGCGTTCACTCCGGCAGCTTAATTGGGTTACTGAGTAAACTCATATTATTATTATTATTATTTTCCATTTGCATTTGCATTCATATTTGCATTTGCATTTGCACCCAGTTGTAACCGAATGAGTTGTGTTTGCAGAAGACAGGAGCCCCTGGCCCCCTTCCCCTCCCCTCCCCTCCCTCAGGTAGCCAAGGTTAAAACTAAAGGTGAATGCATTTCTGGTGCAGCTGAAGAGACTTTCGCTGACCTGATAGGTGGAGGACTCAGCCAGCATGATTCAGGCTGCCATTTCTGTGCCACCTGGGTTGCTTTAGGAGGCAGAGACAGGGCAACTATTTATATACTCCGCAGAGAGAAGGAGAACGTTTCGGTGACGACGAGCTGCTTTGCATACTTCCGACTTCCCTTTGCAACGTTCAAAACAGATGGCCTTGGAAAGGTTTGCAGGACTGAGTCCCATCTGGTGGGAACGGCCCCACACAACATGACCTCATGAGGGTCTAGGACAGGGGTCAGCAACCTGCGGCTCCAGAGCCGCATGTGGCTCTTTGGGCCCTCTGCTGTGGCTCCCTGTCAGGTGATCCCACCACTGGCTGGCCCCGCCCCTCGCCCTCCCCTCCCAGTCACTCTTTGCCTGCCCTGAAAAGGTAAGGGTGACGGCGGGGGATGGAGAAGCAGCCAGGGCAGGGAGAGAGAGAGAGACATAGAGAGAGAGAGGGAGGGAGGGAGGGAGAGAGGGGGAGAGAGGGGAGAGAGAGAGATGTCAAAAGGGTTTTGTGGTTTCTGGTGAAATAGATGATGGATAGGGTAGGGTAGGGTAGGATAGGATGGAATGGAATAGAATAGAATAGAATAGATAAATAGAAAGAGAAATAGAAATAAAAAAATAATAGAATAGAATAGAATAGAATAGAATAGAATAGAATAGAATAGAATAGAATAGAATAGACAAAGAATTAGAATTAGAATTAGAATTAGAATTAGAATTAGAATTAGAATTAGAATTAGAATTAGAATTAGAATTAGAATTAGAATTAGAATTAGAATTAGAAATGAATAGAATAGAATAGAATAGAATTGAATTGAATTGAATTGAATTGAATTGAATTGAATAGAGAAATAGAAGTAATAGAAAGAGAAGAGAAGACAATTAGAATTAGAATGAGAAATGAATAGAATTGAATTGAAGTGAATAGAGAAATAGAAATAATAGAAATAGAAGAGAAGAGAAGAGAGAAGAGAATTATTAGAATTAGAAATGAATAGAATAGAATAGAATAGAATAGAGAAGACAAAGAATCGTCGTATCTAGATCCGTTCCAGTCGGGTTTCAGGCCTGGGTACAGCACGGAAACGGCATTGGTCGCGTTGGTTGATGATCTCTGGAGGGCTCAGGACAGGGGTTGCTCCTCTGTCTTGGTCCTGTTAGATCTCTCAGCGGCTTTTGATACCATCGACCATGGTATCATGCTGCACCGGTTGGAAGAGTTGGGGGTGGGAGGCACCGTATTACGGTGGTTCTCCTCCTTTCTCTCCGACCGGTCGCAGTCTGTGTTGACAGGGGGGCAGAGATCGACCCCGAGGCCCCTCATATGTGGGGTGCCGCAGGGATCGGTCCTCTCGCCCCTTTTGTTCAACATCTATGTAAAGCCGCTGGGCGTGATCATCCGTGGTTTCGGGGTGAAGTACCACCAGTACGCTGACGACACCTAGCTGTACATCTCCACCCCGGACCACCCCAACGATGCCCTTGAAGTGATGTCCCGGTGCCTGGAGGCCGTACGGATCTGGATGGGGAGGAACAGGCTCAGGCTCAACCCATCCAAGACTGAGTGGCTGTGGTTTCCGACGTCCCGATATAGTCAGCTGGTGCCATCGCTGACTATTGGGGGCGAATCATTGGCCCCCACGGATAGGGCTCGCAACTTGGGCGTCCTCCTGGATTCACGGCTGTCTCTAGAAGAGCACCTGACGGCCGTGGCCGGGAGGATTTTTCATCAGGTTCGCCTGATTCGCCAGTTCTAGATCGGGACTCTCTACACACAGTCACTCATGCCCTCGTCACCTCTCGTCTGGACTATTGTAACGCTCTCTACATGGGGCTCCCCTTGAGGTACACTCGGAGGCTCCAACTGGCGCAGAGTGCGGCCGTGCGGGTGGTTATGGGAGCAACGTGGAGCTCCCATATAACACCTCTCCTGCGCGAGCTGCACTGGCTCCCGGTGGTCTTCCAAGTGCGCTTCAAGGTTTTGGTTACCACCTTTAAAGCGCTCCATGGCTTAGGACCTGGTTATCTACGGGACCGCCTACTACCACCAATAGCCTCCCACCGGCCAGTACGCTCCCATAGAGAGGGGCTCCTCCGGGTGCCGTCGGCCAAACAATGTCGACTGGCGGCCCCTAGGGGGAGAGCCTTCTCTGTGGGGGCACCTACGATCTGGAATGAGCTCCCCCCGGAGATACGGAGGATCCCGGATCTGCGCACCTTCCGCCGTGCGCTTAAAACGTTTTTATTCCATCAAGCTGGCCTGGCCTAAATCTTCTCCTTTTTAAAATTTTTAAATTTTAAATTTAAATTTTAAACATGAATTTGATATTATGGGATATTTTTATAATTTAGCCAAACTGTTTAATCTGTTTTAACCTATTTTAAATTTTGTATTTTCTGTGTTTTTATCTTTTGGCTGTTCACCGCCCTGAGTCCTTCGGGAGAAGGGCGGTATAGAAATCTAATAAAACATAAAACATAAAGAATTAGAATTAGAATTAGAAATGAATAGATTAGAATTGAATTGAATTGAATAGAGAAATAGAAATAGAAATAATAGAAAGAGAAGAGAAGAGAATTAGAATTAGAATTAGAATTAGAATTAGAATTAGAATTAGAAAAGAATAGAATAGAATAGAATAGAATAGAATAGAATAGAATAGAATAGAATAGAATAGAATAGAATAGAATAGAATAGAATTCTTTATTGGCCAAGTGTGAACGAATACACAAGGAATTTGTCTCCAGTGCATAAACTCACTATAAACAGCAAATAATAGGTCATAATCATAGTTGCAATCATTAAGTTACAAGCGACACTCGATAACCCATAAGATAGCCATCGGAGAAGGTAGCAGGAAAAACGAGAAGGTAGAGAAGATGAGAAACGAGACGATGGGAAAGGTGAGAAGGGTCATAGCAACGCAAGCCCGACTACATGAGTAAAATATCCTTAAGGCCCTAAGACAACGCTGTGGGAATTAAGGGTCCAGCAGAGTTTATGGCACGGCGGGTTGGGAGGTGCGGGCAAAAATCTATCTTTACGTCTGGTTGTTTTGGCATGCAATGCCTTATAGCGGCGTCCTGAGGGGAGAAGTTGAAACAGTTCACGTCCTGGATGCGTGAGGGGTCTGTAGATATTTTCTTGGCCCTCTTTCTGGTTCGTGCCAGAAAACTTTAAAGTTTCCAAATTTAAAAAATATCGGTCAAGGACAAGGGTGTCAAAGCCCCGGGGGATGGATCCGGTCCACGGGGTGCTTAGATCTGGCCCGTGGACTCATCCTGGAAACACCAAAGAACCAGCCCGTGGTGCCTCTGCCACCAGAAACAGAGCTTGGGAGGGCCACAGGCGGCCCTCCAGAGCTCCGTATTCGCTGGCAGGAGGGTTGCAGGAAGCCGTCGCAGCCGAAAACAGAGCTCGGGAGCCTGTTTTCACTGGCAGAGCGCTCAAGGCACCACAGGTATGATCAGGAGTGGGTTCTACTTATCTTTACTACCGGTTTGCAACAGGATCGCGCGTGCATGCTCGCTTTGCTCACTCGTGCGCCTTGCTTCTACATATGCAGATCGCCAATGATGACATCCGGGGCAGTGGGTGGGGCCTCCTACCAGTTTTACTACCGGTTCTTGCGAACCAGTCTGAACCAGGGGCAACCCACCACTGGTGCCGACACGAGTGATGTCGGGCTGGCCACACACCCCCATGGCCCCTGTTAAAGATATTCTTGGCTCATAATCAATGTTATGGGTTATTGAGCAGAGTACCCCTTGAGTATGCCCATGAAAGTGGCTGAGAGTAAATAACCACCGTTAATATACTAACACACTGAGTTGTGGTAGCCTTTTACTTTTAGAAGAAAGTAAAGCAAAGTCCAATAACAATCCAAGTCATACACAGATAAGGCGATAGTTAAAATATCAATTCAGGGATATTCCAAGTACAAAGTCTTCTTACCAGTTGTTGTCATCACATAATGAAACAGTTCTTCTCGAGTTTCAAACAGGAACAAGTTCAAACATTCTATAAATCGTAGAAAGCAACAAGTAGCAACGATCAAACAGCGATCATGCAGAGAGATCAGGTACAGAGTAACAACAAATAAGCAGATAAAATGGTATAGTGTTCCCAAGCCATGATTCAGGCTTCCCCTTAAGTACATTGGCTACAGAGTTTAGCCAATCAGGATACAGAATGGTGCAATACAGTCTTAAAGCAATATAATACCTTTTGACAAACCTGTATTGATAGTTTATATATTGCCTGACCAACTAGTTAGACAATAGCCATTTCCTAACAGCCCCCTCAAGGTCAAACACCATCCTGATGTCCCCCTCAATGAAATCTTATTTGACACCTCTGGTCTAGGAGACCCCTGATGCCAGACTGCCAGCATACCTTACTTGCCCCTGTAAATCTGCAGTCAATCTCTCACTTCTGGATGCCAACTGGCTCCCTGCCCCATGTGCAATTTAATTATGCAAATGCCCTGGGATGTGTCACCTCCATCTTGCGCCAAGGAGCTTCCAAATGTCTCCTTCCAGGAGTTTTTCTCAAGGGTGACAAATGTCCACTTGGCCATCCGGTGTCCTCGAGCAGCACCTGCCGAAAAAAAACTCCCTCTGCATTATTGCAAGAGTCTTGACATCATTCATGTAGAACAACATTTTATACACTTTGTTGTGGCTCCATTGCCTGAGCCTGGGCTATCGACAGATGCAGACTCTGAGAGTGAGGGAGAGGAGTTGGCAAGGCCTCCCTCTCCAGGACCCTCCTCTCTGGCAATGCCTCCGGAGGACACCGAAGGCCAAACGATAGGCTCAGAGCCAAGCACGTCCCTGCAGCCACAGGTGACAGCGATGAAGGAGATAAGTGCTGGCTGGACCCTCGACAGAGGTGCAGGGAGAAGCGTGCGCAGCAGAGGGGAAGGCGTGCCAGAGATTAGCTGAGTCACTGGACCACCCCCCACAGGGTATAAATGTGGGTGCGGTGGCCAGTTCAGTTTGTGACGATCAAAAACTGGAAATAATCCATGATCTCTGCGTTACTGGACTTTGCCTGCTTTATTGGACTGCATTTGGATTAATCCTTGTATTGTTGAAAACTCTGCCTGTTTTATCGGAATGCTTGCAGTCTAATCTTTGTTTTGTGTGAGTAAAGTCTGAATTGGCAGCTAGCCACTGGGTTGCTGCCAGCTTTATCTTCAAAGAGTTTTGTCGTGTGGCTTATTAACTCCGGGCCATCTGTGGGGGTGCGGGGACAGAACACACTTGTGGGCTTACTGTACAGGTAGTCCTCGACTTACAACCGTTTCGTGATCGTTCGAAGTTGCAATTTGGCATTGAAAAATCATCTTCTTTTAATGACCCTATAATCCCTTGTGGGGTGGCGCCTGGGCATCTGAATGGAGCTGAGTGATTACTGGCCAGATGCCTTTCCTGTCGCCAGTACGGAGTTATATTCGGCAGATATATAGAGAAATATCTGCCACTACCTAGGATCGAACTTACAGCCTCCCGATTGTAAGGCGAGAGCTCCGCCTCTAGGCCGCCATACCACTCCCCTGAAAAATGTGACTGACAACCTTGTTTCACACTTACGACCGCTGCAGCATCCCCGTGGCCACGTGGTCAAAATTCAGACGCTTGGCAACCGACTCATACGTATGACGGTTGCCGTGTCCCGGGGTCGTCACGCAATTCACCTTTGGCGACCTTCTGACAAGCGAAATCATTGGGGAAGTCAGATTCGCTTAACAACCAGTTTACTAGCTTATCGGCGTCAGTGATTCACTTAACAGCTGGGCGAGAAAAGCCGTAAAAGTCGACGAAACTCCCAGGAAATAATTCCTCTGATGATGTGAGCGAGATCACTATTTTCATTCAAGTTGCTCTCTCCAGATTGGGAAACTCAGACACCATATTGCCCAGATTGTTTCTTGTCGGAGGTGATGTACACGGGTGATTTGGTCTGACAGACAGCAGAAGCATCACAAGCCAAACAATTCTGGATTTTTTTGTGATCCCTTGCTGGAGAATTCAGTTATTCAGTGTCGTTTTAACAAACCCTTAAGAAAAACCTATATTTTGTATTCTGTTTTTTTACTTCCCGGATTAAGACCTTTGCTACCGGTTCGCAAATGTGACCACCGCCTCCCGCTTGCTCAGAGCGTCAAAAACAGGACGTGATGACATCCGGATGGATGGGTGGAGTCTCCCACAGCCGCCGCTACCGTTTCGCCCGAACCGGATAGAACCACCTGAATAACCCAAGCCAGGCTGGGTTAAAAATCTTTTAATTGGGGAATTTTATGGATAAGGGGTTTTAAATTGGGGAAGCCAAAGATGAATTTAATTTCGTTTTATAGTATTTTAATGTTTGTATTGTGTGTTTTTAATTTTGGCTGTTCACCGCCCCGAGTCCTTTGGGAGAGGGGGCAGTATAAAAATTTAATAAATAAATAAATAAATAAATAAATAAATAAATAAATAAATAAATAAATAAATAAATAATACCACCGCTGGGTGGAGCTCTCGCCTCACAATCAGGAGGCTGTGAGTTCGATCCTTGGTAGAGGCAGATATTTCTCTCTCTCTGGGCACACTGAGAATATATCTGCTGAATATAACTCCATACTGGCGACAGGAAAGGCATCCGGCCACTAAACACTCTGCTCCATTCAGTTGCCCAGAACTCCAACCAACAAGGGATTATGGGGGTCTTTAAAAGAAGATGATGATTAAGATGGACAGTGGTTCTTTTTCAGGTGTCAAGATGTGCTGTTTCTTCCGGAGAACTGTGGCTCGATAGAATATAGAATAACAGAGTTGGGAGGGACCTTGTAGGTCATCTAGTCTGACCCCCTGCTCGAGCAGGAGACCCTTCCTCACTTCCTCTTCACCTGCTGGTCAGTACCTGCCTCTGGTGGTTGATCCCTACAAGTGGCTAGAGATCCTTTGCATAACTCCAACTCGCCCCACATCCCCCGCGTAAGGCTTTGGAGTCGTGGAGGAGGCAGACACAGTCAAGCTCCCTTCTTCCTCCTTGCTCAGAGTCCTCTTTGACTTGCTGTTCAAGATGCAAACGTGGGTAGTTGCTGGAAGCCATGCCTAGTGTTCACGCCCCCAACTGCCCCGCTTCCATTTATAAATAGAGCTCCTGACATTCGTATTTCCAAACCCCATTAATGCCGTCAGGGAGAGCGTAGCTTCTTCCCACCCGCTGCCTGCCCCCCCACCCCAAGCTATTTTCACAGGAGATATTTTTACTGCTGTCAAGTTCGCTTCTTTAGCGATGAACGAGAGAGACGCATCCCAAGAGGATTTTAAGGCAGTGATTGTGTTGCAGAATTGCCTCCCGCCATCCTGGACCAGCCACGGTCAGGGTTCCTACGGATGCCCTAATTAAATCATGAGCCTCCAGCCAAGCTTCAAAAGAAATCCAGTTATTTATTAGGAGCTTCACGTCGGCACCTTTCAAGTGAAGCCAACTCTGACCCCACGTAATTTACGATCCAGGCATGATGCAGTTTTTCCTCCCCTCCTCACCCCAGGGTGTGTCATCAGTCACATTCACCAATGGAGCAATTTTGCAGGTTGTAGAGAGATCACTCCCCTCCGGCCGCTGTGGGTAACCCTGGGAGACAGCCTTGAGAGAGATATGTCTGGAATGTTGCTTTTGTTTTGGTCTGCCGTGCTGCTTCGCCGGTTTCCCCATCCCCCTTGCCTTATGGCAACTCGAGAGCAGGCCAGGGATACTTTGCGAGTTGATACACAGTTCAGCCAAGGGCGTTACGTGACGCTGGCCTTGAAGCATCTGGATAGGAAGTGATGATCAAAGGGCTGTAAAATCCCTTGGGAAGTTGGAACCACAATCCAGAAGAAGTCAACAACAAATGACTTCGGTGTGGTTAGAAGAACAGAGTTGGAAGGGACTTTGTGGTGTGTTTTTTTTTCCCCTTGTACGTTGCTGCAACGATTTTGCTTCAGGGTCTTTGTGACTCACCCCCACCCTGAATTTGGGGATATGAAGGAGAGGGGTGAATGGCTGCTGGGGACAGAGGTGGAGCTGAGGCTGGGGTGCCGATGGGGTGGGCTGATCGGAGGGCAATCCTGGTTCAAACCCACCCTCAACTGCAGAAGCTTTTTGGGTGGGTGGGCCAGCCACTCTCTCTTGATCCATCCCACCTCATCAGGTGTGAGATGATCCATCCCCTCAGATGGATCAGGAACCTAAATGGAATTAATATTCAAATATGAAGCCACTCCCTCTGACCCACCGGGGAAAGATTAGCCGGGGATGATGGGACGGTGCAAAGAAAGGGCAAGACTTCTTGGTAGAACTTTTCCAAAAGGGGAGAGCCTTCTCTGTGGTGGCACCTACCCTCTGGAACAATCTACCCCCAGAGATACGAGTGATCCCAGACCTCCGGACTTTTCGTCAGGCCCTTAAAAACTATTTTTTTCAGTTAGCCGGGCTGTCCTGATTTTATGGTGGGTTTTTAAAAACTGAACTTGGTTTTTGAATTGAAATGTTTTAAATTATGGGCCAAACTTTACTTAATTATTTTAAATCTATTTTAACTTTTGTGTACAAATGTTTTACTTTGGCTGTTCACCGCCCTGAGTCCGAAAGGAGAAGGGCAGTATAGAAATCTGAAAAATAAATAAATAAATAAACAAACAAACAAACAAATAAATAATTAAATAATTAAATAAATAAATAAATAAATAATAAATAAATAAATAAATAAATAAATAAATAAATAAATAAATAAATGGCTTTTCCCAAGGATCCTTAGAAGGGGCCTCTTCCTCCAAGAGAGAAGTCAGCTCCGGAATGGACAACTCATCACAGCCAATTGGCCAACTCAGTCAACTCAACATGGCCAACTGTGGGACAATTCAAGAATTCCGTTTCATTATTTAAAATAACTTTAATTTTTGTCATTTCCGTTTATAGTCTGTCCCTCCTCTGGCATCCTTTCTTTAATGATTCCATCCCACCCGTTTCTTCGATATGAGTGCGTAACTCCTTTTGTCTCGCGGCAAGTTGACCGTGGCCGTGTGGCGTGTTTAACAGAATAACAGAAGAGTTGAAAGGGACCTTGGAGGTCATCCAGTCCAACACCACCCCCTCCGCTCCAGCAGGAGAGCGGGAGTTGGCCGTGGCGGGTTGTCGAAGACCCCCCCCCCACATCAGGTCTAACAAATGTCGCGGTAACGTGGTTGGTTTTTTTTCCTTTCTCCGCAGTATCACAGTTGTCACGTGGAACGTCGGCAGCTCCATGCCCCCAAGCGACATCACCTCCCTCCTGCACCTCAACCCCGGGGACTCCTCTGACAGTGACATGATCGCTATTGGGTAAGGCGAAGGGATGATGCGTTTCCTGGGACATTTGTGGGTCCTTTTATGAGCAGGAAACAACCAAGAAAGCAAACTCCAGAACCCCAGAGGGTGCCCAAGTCTATCCACTGAATCACTGCAGTTGTTGATAATAATAATAACGACAACAATTTTATTGTCATTGTACGTTTATACACAGTAACCCGGTTGTTAAGTGAATCCAACTTCCCCCTTGACTTGGCTTGTCGGAAAGTCGCAAAAGGGGATTTATTATTATTATTTATTTATTTATTCGTCCAATTTATATGCCGCCCTTCTCCGTAGACTCAGGGCGGCTTACAATGCATTATAGCAATATACAATGCATCCTTTTAGAGAGACATTGAGGCCACTGGGAGGTTTCTCGGTGAGGTGTGGCCATCTGTGTCCAGGTGGCCTCAAAGACCCTCTAAAAAGGAATGCAAAGGACCAGCTGTCTGCAAGGCGTATCAATCCTTCCGTTCCCCGCCATCCAGTCGGAGCGGAAGAAGCTTCTCGGATGAGAAGCGAAATGTCTTCAAAGAAAAACCCAGAAAATCCAGTTGCTTCTTCATGAAGCGCGGAAGAAGCTTCTTGGAGGAGAAGCGAAACATCTTCAAAAAACCCCCCCCAAAGTCCAGTTGCCTCTTGGGAAAAAGAGCAAGAGCCTTGAGAGTACAGTGATCTACGCACCCTGTTATTAACACAGCTGCCTGCCATTTACTGCTGGTTCGAATCTCTCCAAGGCTCAAGGTTGACTCAGCCTTCCATCCTTTCTAAGGTAGGTAAATTGAGGACCCAGTTTGTGGGGGCAATAAGCTGACTTTGTATAAAATATACAAAAGGATGAAGGCTATTGCTTAACGCACTGTAAGCCACCCTGAGTCTCCGGAGAAGGGCGGCATATAAATCAAATTTTTTTTAAAAAAAATCACCTTTGGGACTTTCAAACAGAATAGAAACTCACCTGCAATTTGCTTTTGGATAAATTCAAAACGGCAAATAGTTGTGGCGCTGTTTAGAGGGAACATGCTTGGAGAATATTTTCCCCCACCCACCCACCCCTGTCTTTGTAGGGTTTTCAGGCGTTGTCAGGCAGCATCTCTGGGGGCAGGAGCTGAGTTGCCCTTGGGAGAAGACCCTGCGGGGAGGGAGCAGCCTCTGGGTTGGAGGCCCCGGAGAGAAAGCCGATGATTTTACGCCCTTTTGCAGGTTGCAGGAGGTGAATTCCATGATCAACAAACGCCTGAAAGAAGCACTCTTCACCGACCAGTGGAGTGAACTCTTCATGGGGGTGCTGAGCCCCTTTAATTTCGTCCTGGTAAGCCAGTGTTCCCCGCAATCTTTCCGGCTTCGTGGACCGGTGGGGAGGGAGGGGGAGAGGGGATGGTTCTGTGTGAGTAAATACGGGCAGCTGCATTTGCTCGAGCGGTGGGCACGCGCACCCATCGTTCGTGCCAATGGAGCCTGAGCGCACGTGCTCAGGTGCTGCTGGCACGAGTGGGGAGATGCCCACACCTGTGCTTGCTTTCCACTTCCACGGTTCCGGTTCGGAATGGCTCCATTCCTGGTAATGGGCCGCAGACCGGGGGTTGGAGACCCCGTTGTAAGCTTTGAGGAAAATCTGAAGGGAATTTGCAGAGCGACTGACAAAGCAATGCAGGGCGACTGTTAGATCCCTTTGGCATGTGTGGGGCCAAAATCTGGATTATTGTGGCATTTGGGGGAGATATTTCAGGGAGTGATTTCTTCCCCCTCACCATCTCCCATGCCCAGGTTAGATCCCTCTATCTGCCTTGAGCAGTTTTAAGGGCAAAGGGAAGAGAAGAGAAGAGAAGAGAAGAGAAGAGAAGAGAAGAGAAGAGAAGAGAAGAGAAGAGAAGAGAAGAGAAAATAGAACAGAACAGAACAGAACAGAATAGAATAGAATAGAACAGAACAGAATAGAAGAGAAGAGAAGAGAAGAGTATAGAAATATGGAAGAGAAGAGAAGAGAAGAGAAGAGAAGAGAAGAGAAGAGAAGAGAAGAGAAGAGAAGAGAAGAGAAAATAGAACAGAATAAAATAGAATAGAATAGAATAGAAATATGGAAGAGAAGAGAAGAGAAGAGAAAATAGAACAGAACAGAACAGAACAGAACAAAATAGAATAGAATAGAATAGAATAGAATAGAATAGAATAGAATAGAAATATGGAAGAGAAGAGAAGAGAAGAGAAGAGAAGAGAAGAGAAGAGAAGAGAAGATAGAACAGAACAGAACAGAACAGAACAGAACAGAACAGAATAGAATAGAATAGAATAGAATAACAGAGTTGGAAGGGACCTTGGAGGTCTTCTAGTCCAACCCCCTGCTTAGGCAGGAAACCTTACACCACTTCAGACAAATGGTTATCCAACATCTTCTTAAAAGCTTCCAGTGTTGGAGCATTTACAACTTCTGGAGGCAAGGAGTTCCACTGATTAACTGTCAGGAAATTCCTCCTTAGTCCTAAATTGCTTCTCCCCTTGATGAGTTTCCATCCGTTGCTTCTTGTCCTGCCTTCAGAAGCTGCTTTGGAGAATAGCTTGACTCCCTCTTCTTCGGGGCAGCCCCTGAGACAGTGGAAGACTGCTATCCTGTCTCCCCTTCTTTTCATCAGAGGCTTAGAAGGCTTAAGGCATTTAATTTTCCCTGCAACCGTCCTCCCGCACGTCATAACCCAGGCCACATGACGCTGAATGCCTGCCAGCTAAGCCGACTCCTCTCCAGCCGTGAAATGAATGAAGCTCAGGAGGATCTATGGATTCCACTCACGTGTCCGAAGAGCAGAAGCCACCGGCTCTTCTAAGTGAGCCTCTTAAAACGGAGTTTCTCCACTGCGGCTGCTTTTACCACTTGTGGATTTCAACCATGCTAGCTGGGGAGTTCTGGGGGTCCATACATCTTAAAGGAGGGGTTCCCAACTAAGGGGTGCCTGTGCCCCCCGGAGTGGGGGGGGGAGTGAGAGACGATATTCCAGGAGCGTGTGAGAAAACGTGGGTTTAGAAGTTTCAAAATGATAAGTTATACGTACATCGTTCTATGCATAGAATTATTTACTTTCGTAAGGGGTGCGAGAATATATCGGAAGCCGGAGTGAATTCTCACAATCCGAAAAAAGATGCCCTACTTCAGGAGTGGGCTGCCAGCAGTTCGTAGGGGTTCGGGAGAACCTCTAGCTAAGGTTCTGTGCAGTTCGGAGAATCCCCAAATCCCACGCCTGGCTGGCCCCGCCCAGCCCACCCTGCCCCTCCCGGGAGTCTCCACGCGGCCCGTTTCGCATACAGGTAAGTGCAGGGCGTGCACGGAGGCTGAAGGAGGGTGAAAAACGGGCCTACCGGAAGTTCAGGAAGGCCGGAAACAGGCCCGTTTCCAGCCTCCAGAGGGCCTCTGGAGTCTGGGGAGGCCGTTTTTGCCCAGAAAAGCCTCCAGAGCCCAGGGAGGACAAAAACGCCCCACCATGGTGCAGGAGGCCAACTAGGCCACACCCACCACGGCCACACCCACTCAGCAACTAGGCAGAGAACCCCTTGCTAAAATTTGTGAAGCCCACCCCTGCCCTACTTGCCGGAGTAAACTCAGGATAAACACAGAGGAGCCCAGTAAATAGACGTAACTGGATTTACTGGATCAGCCCCTTTCCTGGGTCCGTGCAGCACCGAATCCTAAATTAATTGTTCAAATAATATTCAGGCCACATACTCCGAGCGGCCGAAAATGAACTGAGCAGGGCTGCCGCTCGGTTTTTTTCACTGATACAGCCAAGTTTGTTCGAACGGCGCATTGCTATGCCCCAGGCGTTTGGGAACGAGTCCCAGTTTTCCTTCCTCCCTTTGGAAAAAAAAGAGCCACAACATTGGAGTCGGCGGGTGGGTGGAGCCTTTGCACAATGCTCCATTACATACCAACGCACACGCGTGTGTCACTGACCAAGGTGAAAGTTTTCCCAGCTTCCTTTTGTGGCAACGAATGCTTGGGGTTTGTGTTTTTTTTGGGTGGCGGGGGACGACAGAATATTGTGTCAATGCAACCCGTAGCAGCTGCCTTTTCTCTCAGGGGTGTATGATTCTGTATGTGTGCAATTGTGTGTGGGTGCGTGGGTGTGCTTTCCTGCAAATAAAAAGGGAAAAGTCTGAGTCCCTAGCGCCGTGTAACGGGGTGAGCTCCCGTGACTTGTCCCAGCTTCTGCCAACCTAGCAGTTCAAAATCACATAAAAAATGCAAGTAGAAAAAATAGGGACCCCCTTTGGTGGGAAGGGAACAGCATTTCCCTACGCCTTTGGCATTGAGTCATGCCAGCCACATGACCACGGAGACGTCTTCGGACAGCGCCGGCTCTTCGGCTTTGAAACGGAGATGAGCACCGCCCCCTAGAGTCAGGAACGATTAGCACAGATGTCCAAGGGGGAACCTTTATCTTTTTAACCCTTCATTTCCTTCATAACATATCTTCTAATAAAAATACGATAATAACATTAAACATGGTTATTCTCATCATACTCACATTAACAATTGCCATTTTATTCTTATCTCTATCTTAATGTATTTTCTATTCTTCTTCTTGTCTTCTTCCTTTATTTCCAATTTCCTTTTTTATTCTTCTAACCACTGGTAAAACGCTTCTTGTATCATATAATAATCAGCTGGTTCTTTCTCTTTTAATTGCTAGTGTTAGTCTATTCATGCACCTTCTAATATTTTCCTAATCACCTTCTCTTCAGTAGGAATCTCTTCACTTTGCCAATATTGTGCAAATACAATCCTAGCTGCTGTTAATACATGAATAATGAAATATATATTTTCTTCGTTATAAGTTTCAGGCAAGATCCCCAACAGAAACGTTTCTGGTTTAAACTCAGTACGTTGTTTTCTCATCTTTTTCAACCATATCTTTATTTTTGTTCATTTCTGAGCAAGTCTGCTTTTTAAAATTCAAACTCTTTAACCTTTTGAATATGTTTTTCCTCCATATATATATAGGTGCCTCGATAGAAAAACACTATCTATCTATCTATCTATCTATCTATCTATCTATCTATCTATCTATCTATCTATCTATCTTGCCCCCTAAGTGCCCTTTCCCCAAATATCTTCTACTAATCGTGTGTTTTGGTAAGCTGTTTTCCTTAAATGTATTTTTATGGTTCCATTTTTCTCCTTTTTTTATTCGTGAACCACAATCCAGGAAAAAGGACAGATTTTACACGTTGGTAGCATTTCACACCGAGCGACGTGTGAATCGGAAAAAGCTCTAATTAAAATCAAAGTGAATTAATTTTGCCCACAACCCCTGTTTCTGACTGCTGAAGCTTCCATTTGTCGAATGTATTTAAAGGGGGAGGGAGAGACTTCTGCCTTTTATTTATTTATGTATTATTATTTTTTTGCTTTAATTAGAAATATAAATAGTTTGGCAGGGAACTGTTCACGGAGTACACCAGCTGCTGCTTCTCCAAAGCGGTAGAGTTTTTTTCCAAAGGACATTTTGCTTTGAACACAGCATTTTTGCAAATGGAAGCAAATCCTTCTTCTAATCTGCTCCGGAACACAAGATTCTGAGCATGTGCAGAAGTCAGTCCCCTTAAAGTAGTATGTGGATCTAGCAAGTGTTTCCCCAAGGAGCCTTCCAGTCCTCGGCTTATTTGCAACTGTGGAGGTTCAGAATTAGAACTCAGTGCCTGTTGTGGCTCACCAGCGGCCAGCGGAACTGGCAGTAGATTCAGACAGTGAGGAGGTTGGGGAGGAACATGGGCCAGTCCTGGAGTCTGGGGAAGGCTCTGATGAGGGCTCTGCGTCGGAGGCAGAGAGGGGGCCAGGGCCGTCTGGCAGTTGTCAGCTGCCTTCGGAGTCGGACATCAGTGAGGCAGAAGAATAGCTGGAGCCTGTTCCAAGTGTGTGCATGCACAGAATTGCCAGACGAAGGGAAGAGCTAAAGAACAAGGGTCGACTCAGGAGTAAAGCCACAGGTGGACGGTGAATGGCCTCTCCCAGAGGGAATAAAAGAGGAGCGAAAGGGGAGTGGAGTTTGCAGGAGACAATTCGTGACTCAGTTTTGAAGATATCGGCCTGGCCGCTCTCCAAGCCAGATAAAGTCCGTGACTGTAAATTCTCCCTTGAAAGACTTTGCTGGATGTGAATGAGAGGAATTCATAGTCACTTAATAAAAAGGGGTTTTTGTCGGGACGAGGAGTCTCCTTCCATGCTCTTGGGAAGCCTAGGACAGGGAACAGGGCCTTCCTTTCTCTTGACTCCCTTTTGCTGTTCCAGGTGAGCACGGTACGGATGCAAGGAGTCATCCTGTTCGTCTTTGCCAAGTACTACCATCTGCCTTTCCTGCAGGACATCCAGACGGACTGCACCCGGACAGGACTCGGCGGTTACTGGGTGAGTGAGTTTGCCACCAAGACAGCCTCTGTCATTGCAGGATTGATATCTGGGACTAAGCTGGAGAAATCCTGCAGGAGCAATTAAGGAATCAGGGTAGAACTGGAAGGGGTCTTGGAGGTCTTCTAGTCCAGCCCTCTGCTCAAACAAGAAACCCTATACCATTTCAGATAAGTGGCTGTCCAGTCTCTTCTTAAAAACCTCCAGTGATGAAGCACCCACAACTTCTGGTGGCAATTCTTCCTCCTTTCTTCCTTCTCTTCTCTTCTCTTCTCTTCTATTATTCTCTTCTCTTCTCTTATTCTCTTCTCTTCTATTATTCTCTTTCTTCTCTTATTCTCTTCTCTTCTCTTATTCTCTTCTCTTTTCTTCTATTATTCTCTTTCTTCTATTATTCTCTTCTCTACTTTTATTCTCTTCTCTTATTCTCTTCTCTTTTCTTCTATTATTCTCTTTCTTCTATTATTCTCTTCTCTACTTTTATTCTCTTCTCTTCTCTTATTCTCTTCTCTTCTCTTCTCTTCTCTTCTCTTCCCTTATTCTCTTCTCTTCTCTTATTCTCTTCTCTTTTCTTCTATTATTCTCTTTCTTCTATTATTCTCTTCTCTACTTTTATTCTCTTCTCTTCTCCTCTCCTCTTCTCTTCTCTTCTATTATTCTCTTCTCTTCTATTATTCTCTTCTCTTCTATTATTCTCTTCTCTTCTCTTATTCTCTTCTCTTCTCTTCTCTTATTCTCTTCTCTTATTCTCTTTTCTTCTCTTCTCTTCTCTTATTCTCTTCTCTTCTCTTATTCTCTTTTCTTCTCTTCTCTTCTCTTATTCTCTTCTCTTCTCTTATTCTCTTCTCTTCTCTTCTCTTATTCTCTTCTCTTCTCTTATTCTCTTCTTTTATTCTCTTTTCTTCTCTTCTCTTATTCTCTTCTCTTCTCTTCTCTTCTCTTATTCTCTTCTCTTATTCTCTTCTCTTCTCTTATTCTCTTCTCTTCTCTTGTTCTCTTTTCTTCTCTTCTCTTCTCTTATTCTCTTCTCTTCTCTTATTCTCTTCTCTTCTCTTCTCTTATTCTCTTCTCTTCTTTTATTCTCTTTTCTTCTCTTCTCTTATTCTCTTCTCTTCTCTTCTCTTATTCTCTTCTCTTATTCTCTTCTCTTCTCTTATTCTCTTCTCTTCTCTTATCTCTTTTCTTCTCTTCTCTTCTCTTATTCTCTTCTCTTCTCTTCTCTTATTCTCTTCTCTTCTCTTATTCTCTTTTCTTCTCTTCTCTTCTCTTATTCTCTTCTCTTCTCTTATTCTCTTCTCTTCTCTTATTCTCTTTTCTTCTCTTCTCTTCTCTTATTCTCTTCTCTTCTCTTATTCTCTTATTCTCTTATTCTCTTATTCTCTTCTCTTCTCTTCTTTCTTCTGCCCCCTCCTTCCCTCCGGCCCATTGCTTCTCTGCCTTCCTCCTTCAGGGCAACAAGGGAGGTGTGAGTGTCCGGCTCTCCATTTTTGGGCACATGGTCTGCTTCTTGAATTGCCACCTGCCAGCACACATGGAGAAGGCGGAGCAGCGGAAGGAGGACTTCACTACCATCCTCCACCTGCAGCAGTTCGAGGGCCCCTCGGCCAACGGCATTCTTGACCACGAGTGAGTACCAGTGCTTGCGTCCTTCCAGGCTGGGCGAAAAGAGCCCAGGAGGGCAGGAGAAGAGGGTATGTCCTTTGGCCGGTTCCACTCTCTTTGGGGAGGAGCCTTGTCCGTTCAGAAGGTCCGTTTTGATGACTACACGATCAATGGTGGATGAAATTTGCCCCCCACCCAGTCCTGCATACCGCACCCAAGGCCAACACAAAACAAGTTGAATCCAGTGTTTAGAAACATGAGATAAATGATACTTAAAATCAGGAGTGGGATTCAGCCGGTTCGCACCAATTCAGGCGAACCAGGAGTTGATTTAATTTGGTTCACCGAACCAGTTGTTCCAAGGACTGGCTGACCCCACCCATCCCGCCCCTCCCTTCCCCTCCCAGGAGTCTCCATGTGGCCCGTTTTGGATGCCAGGTAAGTGCAGGGCACGTACGGAGGCTCTGGAAGGGCAAAAAACGGGCCTACTGGAAGTCCAGAAATGGGCCTGTTTCCAGCCTCCGGAAACTATTCTATTCTAATGGGTGAGGAATGAGCTGGCTTTGCAGATTGAAAGGAAGATCATGTATCTAACAGTCTCCTGAACATTTATTGTTAAAGGTTCCCCATTACTTCCTTCGCCTTCCCTTTGTCTCCCCTGCAGCCTCATCTTCTGGTTTGGGGATCTCAACTTTCGCATCGAGACACTGGACATCCGCTACGTCAAATACGCCATCGACAACAGCATCCTCCATCAGCTCTGGGAGAAGGACCAGGTGAGACCTACCTGTGTGTGCAGGGGTGAGGGTTGGGAGAGGGGAACGGGAAGCAGCGGCCTTTATGATCGACACCTTCTCCTGGTGAGGTCAATCCATCACAATAGAGCTGGATGGGACCTTGGAGGTCTTCTAGTCCAGCTCTCTGCCCAAGCAGGAGACCCTCTACCATTTCAGACAGGTGACTGTCCAGTCTCTTCTTGAAAACTTCCAGTGTTGGAGCACCCACAACTTCTGGAGGCCAGCTGTTCCACTGGTTAATTGTCCTCACTGTTAGGAAGTTTCTCCTTAATTGTTTCTCTCCTTGATTAGTTCCCATCCATTGCTTCTTAACCTGCCTTATCCTAAAGGAACCCTAATCCTCCAGCTTTGTCCTCCTGGTTTCTCTCCTTCTGCAGCTTAACATTGCGAAAACCACGTGGCCCATCCTGAAGGGATTCCAAGAGGGGTTCCTTAATTTCCCCCCGACCTTTAAATTCGACGTGGGAACTAACATGTATGACACCAGGTACGGAGGACAATAGGAGGGTTGGGGAAGTTGTGACCTAGGCTCGCTTGGTCATTAGAAGGCACAATTTAGTCTTAAACAAACCTAGTTTATTATAACAGCTGGGAATTACTCCATTCTCAGCTGAGTCCAAATTAATTCCAAACCAAGTCCTTCAGAAAAAGTCCTTCAGGTTTATCACAAACCTTTATATTCTTTGGCACCCTGCCAAAGGCCTTTCTTGGCAAAGCCCCACGAAGTTCAGAAACAAACAAGAGATGCTGACTGGAAACAGATTTAGCAACGTTGCTTTCCTACAAAGAGCCCAAGAGCCTTTGCTGCTCTTTTAAGCCTTATGGGAGGGACCAACCATCTCCTGGTCTTACTCCCGAGTCGACCTTTTTGCTGTCCATTCTGAACATCAACCATATTCATAATTTACAGCAGGGGTCCCCAACTCCCTGTTTGTAGACTGGCACCAGGCCATGGCATGCCAGAAACCAGGCCACACAAACAAGGGAAGCTCCATCCACGGGATGCAGGCAGCATACAAAATCATGCGACCCTCTGGTCTACGGAAAAACCTCCCCCCACGGAACCGGTCCCTGGTGCCCCAAAGGTTAGGGGCCACCGATTTACAGAATACAATCCTCTGTTCTCTATGGCAGCGTTGAAATGCTGACACACTGTATGTGTTATCCCAGCCTCCATTTAGGGCCTCACTTCCTGTCCTTTATGTTGTGCCCCCGCAGTGCTAAGAAGCGGAAACCAGCCTGGACGGACCGTATCCTATGGAAGATCAAAAGTGGGGCCCACCCAGTGCATTCTGGGAGATCCAGCGGTGGGAACCTGACTGTGACTCAGCTCTGCTATTGCAGCCATATGGAGTACACTGTGAGTGACCACAAGCCTGTGGCCTCCATTTTTTCAGTACAGGTGAGTGCCCAGCCCTGTGGACAGCTGTGGTTATGCCACTGAGAGCGTTCACCTTTTTTTTTTAATACTTTTTTTTTATTTTTTAAGACAGACAAACATTTAATACATCAATCCTCCCTTCCCTGTGACGCCTCGGTGTTATCTTCTAGGCTTCTTCTCCATCTTCCATAAGTTTCTTCTGTCTTCATCTTCCTCCAAACCATTCTAACATTTCATTATTTCATTTCATTTTGGGTTTTTTTTAAAATTAGATTTATATGCCGCCCTTCTCCGGAGACTCAGGGCGGCTTACAATGCGTTAAGCAATAGCCTTCATTCTTTTGTATATTTTATACAAAGTCAGCTTATTGCCCCTGTTCAGGGCGTTGATTAATCCCATGTTTGGCTCTGGGAAAAATCACCCTGGTTTAGAGGATGGATCGAGGCTTATTCCTTGTTGCAATATTCTGAAAAAGAAACGCGAAGAAAAGTTTCTAATAAAACTCATTTATTTGTTATAAAGAAAATAAAACATCTCACTAACTAAGAAAAGTAATTGCTACATTTTTGAAATAATTCTTGCCGGCTATTTCTCAGCCGGACCTTGCTGGCAAGAGAACAAAGGAAAGAGTGTGTGAAGCAAGTGAAGGAATGCAGACATGCGTAGTAACTTTTGATAACAATTCTTGGCAAGGTACGGAAAGTCTGATAGTCCAGAAATAATGAAGCTCAGCTGGGAAATAAAAAAACGCAGTGACAGCCCCCACAAACTGGGTCCTCAATTTACCTACCTTAGAAAGGATGGAAGGCTGAGTCAACCTTGAGCCTGGCGAGATTTGAACTTGCAATAATTGCAAGACAGCTGAATGTTAATAACAGGCTTTTAGTCTGTTGAGCTATCCAGGCTCCTAGGCTTTCATTTCATTTCATTAGCCTCCAGTCCCCTAATCATCTTTGTTGATCCTAACTCTTCTGGCAGTTTGGTTCCCGGGCCGATGTGCCACTGGTGGAGCTCCAAGTGGCCGACGAGTGGACCAAGCCGGAGCAAGCTGTAGTCCACTACAGAACTTCTTCGGCTTTCCACCGCAGTTCCTGGGATTGGATCGCCCTCTATCGGGTGAGAAGGGTTGGTCGGGCGAGATGGTTGGCATCCGAACAGGCAGCGTGAACTCTTCCCAGCAGGGGGCAGATAAGCAGAATGACCTGGGTATCTCAGCAGCCACAAGGGGGCACTGTGGAAACGTCTCGTGATTTCTGCCCCCTTAGGTGGGTTTCCGGCACTGCAAGGACTACATAGCCTATGTATGGGCCAAGCAGGAAGACACGGAGAGCCACCTCTACCAGGTAAGTATAATGGGAGCAAATGGAGCTTCCTCTCTGCCAGGCCAAAGGGTTTGGCCTCAGGAAAAGGCGACATCCAAGGCGAAGGGCTGACTCGATGGTTATATTTGCGCCAAGGGGACGTGTCCTCCCCTTGAGCAATTTCATTGGGGATTGAAATGCAGATCTGGAGGTCTGGTGCTGGGAAATCCCAGGTCTGAGCCTTTTCTTGACCCTGAGTTCACAGAGTGACCAAGCCACTCGTCTTGTCTCTGTCCAACCTCACAGAGTTGGTATTATGAGAACAAAATGACCAGAGGGAACATGGGATAGAAATTAACAGAAGAATAGAATAGAATAGAATAGAATAGAATAGAATAGAATAGAATACAATACAATACAATACAATACAATACAATACAATACAATACAATACAATACAATACAACAATATAATACAATACAATACAATACAATAATAATAATAATAATAGAATAATAATAATAGAATAAATCAACCCTGACTGCTCTTGAGAAGGCCAGATCCTGAAGAGGAAACTCAAATCCTTTGGCCACCTAATGAGAAGGAAAGACTCCCTGGAGAAGAGCCGAATGCTGGGAACGATGGAGGGCAAAAGAAGAAGAAGGGGATGGCAGAGAAGGAGGTGGCTGGATGGAGTCATTGAAGCAGTCAGCCTGAGCTTCAATGGACTCTGGGGGATAGTAGAGGACAAGGAAGGCCTGGAGGAATGTTGTCCATGGAGTCACGATGGGTCGGACACGACTTTGCGACTAACAACAAAGAATAGAATAGGATATAAGATATAGGATACAGGATATAGGATACAGGATACAGAATACAGAATATACAATATACAATAGAAAATGTGGCGTGCAATGGAGTAGAATAGAATAGAATAGAATAGAATAGAATAGAATAGAATAGAATAGAATAGAATAGAATTAGGGATAGAATTTAGAAGAGTAGAGTAGAGTAGAGTAGAGTAGAGTAGAGTAGAGAAGAGAAGAATAGAATAGAATAGAATAGAATAGAATAGAATAGAATAGAATAGAATAGAATAGAATAGAATAGAATAGAATAAATATTGGAATGTAGAATAGAACAGAACAGAACAGAATAGAATAGAAATAAGAATTATTAGAATTAGAATTATTAGAATGGTTGGTTGGTTGGTTAGTTTGTGGATAATCTTCTGCTGGGCTTCCAACTCCCCAACCCTTTGTCTCTCTTCCACCTCTAGCTAACCTTTCCCGAAGAGTCCCTGCCTAAAGGGAAGGGGGATTACATCCTTGGCTACTACAGCAACAACAGCAGCTGCATGGTGGGGGTGACAGATCCCTTCCAGGTGAGCATCTGGAGGGCAGGACACCGTCTACATTTTCCGTTTACATGGCATGACCATGTCTATGTCAATGACTGTGACTGCATTTCTGGTGCTTGGCAACCAGCTCACATTTATGACCGGTTGCGGTGTCCCATAGACGCAGGAACAATGATTTGCAACGTTTGTTGCTGGTTTCCTTAAGATTGGCACGACTTACGACCAAAATTGCAGCCCCAGTGTGGTCATAATTTGAGTCCGTAGTTCAGATGTCCATGGAACTGGATCTTTTATTGTTTTCTATGACTTTCATATAAGGGACGTGGTGGCTCAGTGGCTAAGACGCTGAGCTTGTCGATCAAAAGGTCGGCAGTTCAGCGGTTCAAGTCCCTAGCACCACGTAACAGGGTGAGCTCCCGTTCCTTGTCCCGGCTTCTGCCAACCTAGCAGTTCAAAAGCACGTAAAAAAATGCAAGTAGGAACATAGGGACCACCTTTGGTGGGAAGGGAACAGCGTTCCGTGCGCCTTTGGCGTTGAGTCATGCCGGCCACATGACCACGGAGACGTCTTTGGACAGCGCTGGCTCTTCGGCTTTGAAACGGAGATGAGCACCGCCCCCTAGAGTCGGGAACGACTAGCACCTATGTGCGAGGGGAACCTTTACCTTTACCTTATTACTTTCATTCCTTTTAAAATCCAGTTGTGATGCACACAACAGCATAGGAGATCTCAGATCATTTAGTTCAGTAGCTGCGGCAACTGTAACGGCAACGAAGGTGTGACAGGGCTTTTAGCCAGGAGACCCTGGTCTGGGATGGAGTGAGACATCTTGCCGCAGCCAACTCACCATGGACAATTCAACAATTCAATTATTTAAAATAATTATTTTAATTTTTGTCATTCCCATGTCATTTTGTCCCTTCTTTGGTGTCCTTTCTTTAATTATTCTATTCCACTATTTGTTCGACATTTGTGTAACTCTTGTTCTACGGTGAGTTGGCTGCAGCAAGCTGGCCGCAGCCTGTTGTGCAACTTTGTGTGGCTGTGGTTCCACAAAGAACTACACAGAGTTGGGTGGAGTACACAGTGGTGAAATTCAGCAGGATCTATCCGGCTCGCGCAATCCGGTAGTGCCGGTGGGGGGGGAGGTTCCGCCCAACCACCCCCGGATGTCATGACGTCCCGTTTTGGACCCTCTGCGCATGTGCAGAAGGCTCGACACGTGTGTGGAGGAGGCGTGCGCGAGCGCTCACATTTCCGATCCGGTAGCGAAGGTAAGTGCATTTCGACCTTGTGGTGTACGGCCAGCGTGTTCTGGAAACCCAACGGTTGTCTTTGCATGTCGGGAGTAATCCAGGCATCATCCAAAGGGTTCATCGATATCAGTGGTAGGTTTCACTTACCTGTGCTACTGGTTCGCTCCGGCGCATACGCAGAGTGTATTTGATGATGTCCGGGTGAGTGGGCGGAGCTTCCCGCCACTGCTACCATTTCGTCTGAACTGGGGTGAACCAGTAGCAACCCACCACCGATCGATATATTGTGTAAACAGAGCGACTCTATTCCAAGAGTCCAAGATGATGTATGAACAGTGCTTGTGATTTGAGAAAAACTGACTTTCCTTCTCCCCCTCCGCTCAATTTCCCGGCCTAGATTTCCTTGCCAACCTTGGAGCAAGTCAGCAGCGCCACGGACAGCACCAACAGCACGTCCGAAGAGGACGACGACAGCACGCTGGTGCTCCTCGGCCCCAAATCCCGCAGCCCTAGCCCTGGCAAGATGCACCGTCACCGTAGCCGCAGCCCCAGCCTGGCCAAGTTCCAGGGCCTGCTCTTGCGCTCCTCCAGCCGTGACCAAGGGGCCAGCCGTAGCCCCTCACCCCAGGGACGCCGCCACAGCACCATTCTGAAGGCGGACATTCCTAGCATCCAGTTTTCCAAGGACAGCCCACGGCACCGCTCCAAGTCGCGGGAGATGGCGCAGAACGCCGAGGTCTCCTCTTCCTCCTCCTCCTCCTCTACCACCTCCCAGGCTCGGACAAGCTGGCGCTTCGAGGAGACTCCGCTTTCCCGGGCTGATCCGAGGAATCTGGGCTTGCTGCCCGCTGTGCGTTTGGAGACGGTGGACCGAGTCATGGGCTCCCGACGTGACAGCTCTGACCCGAGTCTGCCTGGACGAAGGATGAGCCCCACCAGCCCCACAGCGGGGCTCGCGGCCCTCTTTAGTACTTCCCCACAAGAGGGGGCACCCCACAGTAGCCATAGCTGTGATACCAGACACTAAGGCAGCAGAGCCCACCAGGCAACTATCCTGTGTAGCGTGCGTGATGATGCCCTTTGCCCACTCCTCTCTTGGCCTGCCTTGCACACTCTCAATGCAGCTGTCCCGATGGGGCGCAGACCCAGACAAAGAGCTGCCCTGGTGCCACCCCATCTCATCAGCTTGACAATTGCCCTGTGTCTGCATCGGAGCCCAGCCAACGGTCTGTCCCTCCTGTGCTGCTCTCACCCCTCGTCCTCCTTGGGGGACAGCTCTTTCTTTCCCCAAACACCGAGATCGGCACCCCAAACTGGATCCCCCTTAACACTGTTTTGGCCTGTCACAGGGAGGACCAGCCAGAGGATGGAAGCCCCTCTGCCTCCCCTTCATACGGAGCAGCCCGAAGCTTCCTGGTGGTTGGCTGATGAGCTCAGAAGCTCCCAGCTTGAAGACGGGGCAAGTGGGGCACAGCAAGGAGGAAAGGAGGAGGAAGAGGCCATTTCCAGAAGCCTCCATGTTGTAAGCGCTGAGGGCCCAGCCAGGCTCATGGTGATGGAGACCCCCTGCAAAATCCCAGCCAGCAGCAGCAGCCATGCCCTGAGGGGTGTTTCAAGCCAAGGCTCTGAAGACGGAGGGCAACTTGGAATGTAGAACTCTGGCCAGGCAGGGGGAGGCATGGGGGACGGACTGGAAAGTGGGAGGGCTGGTCTCTCTCCAGATTGGGGACCTTCCCCGGGATGAGTTCAGAGTTGAGACAATCTGTCCTACCTCTCTTACTCCCCAATAAATCATCTTACAAATGCTGCAGGAGGCTGGGTTTGCCCTCACAGCGCAGGGGGACAGTGGGCGGCTGAGAAGAGGGGAGAGGGGATGCCCTCTCCTCACCTACTTCTCAGTGTCCTTCCTTCCCCCTAGGGGTGATATCCAGCAGGTTCTGACACGTCCTGGAGAACCAGTAGCAGAAATTTTGAGAAGTTCGGAGAACCGGTAGCGGAAATTTTGAGTGGTTTGGAGAACCGGCAAATACCACCTCTGGCTGGCCCCAGAGCAGGGAAGGAATGGGGATTTTGCAGTATCCTTCCCCTGCCCCACCCACCAAGTCACGCCCACCAAGCCACACCCACAGAACCGGTGGTTAAAAAAAATGTGGATTTCACCACTGCTTCCCCCCAAACCAAGAAGACCTCAAGCCACGTTTAGAAAACGTGTTATTGCGACATTGTTCACGGCGCCACGACATCCTCCCTTCCCCAAATACATTACAGGTTGCCCGCCTTGCAAGGAGAACATGGGTGGGGATGAAAACCCCTGCCCCTCACAGCAAGAGGAGTCTTGGTCAGGCCGTCTGCTTTGAGAGGTGAGGGACGTCACCCGGACATCACCTCTGGTTGTGGCTTCAACTTCTCTCTCTGTCCCTTTAATTTGGGCTCAGTACCATCAGTCACCTCTGCAGCCCCCGTGCCCCAGAGTTTTGAGAGTCCAGGGTCTCCTGAAGCCAATTCCTTACAGCAGGTGGTGGCCAGCTGGCATTGTCCAATTCCAGCAGTTGTGTCGTCCACACTGGGCACCTGCTTCCGACCAAAAGGCAGGGAACGCACGTGGGAGGCGGGGAGAAACAGCTCAGTTTCACAGTGTCCACTTCCTGGGCTTGGCCCTCTCTCGTGTGTGCCGCGGCTCAGCGTGGCACCGGCCGGAGGGTGGCGGCTCGCACCAGCCGCACACACTTGTCAAACAGCTGGGTGCCCCCCTCCAGGGATGCCCCTTCTTGGCGTTTCACTTTGAAAGAGCCCCTCGCCCGTTTGCCCGTCAGCCGGTTGGTGAGGTGGCGAGCCGGAGCCAGGACAGCTTTGCCGATGCCAATGCAGCTGCAGGAGGAAGAGAGAGAGAGAGAGAAGAAAGGTTGGATCAGCCTTTCCTGGTGGGCAGAGCAGGAAGGACGAGCTGGCAGTTGGACGGGTTTCCCAAAAACGAACAAAAAAGAGCAGCCATAGCAGACAGGAAAGAGAGAGAGAATCCAAATCAGAATAGACTCTGGAAGGGATCTTGGAGGTCTTCGAGTCCAACCCACTGTTCAAGCAGGAGACCCTATACCAGTGATGGTTAACCTTTTTGCCATTGCGTGCCAAAAGCGGGGGAAGGGGGGGGGTCGCGTGTGCGTGTACCCACACCCATAATTTAATGCGCCTGCCCCTGCCCGCGTTCCCCCCACTTTTGGCACATGATGACACGGTGCTCCCGGTAGGCCTGTTTTTTGCCCTCCCCAGGCTCCAGAAGCTTTCTAGGAGCCTGGGGAGGGTCAAAACAGCCTTCCCCGCCCCCGCCGGAAGCCAGAAACAGCCCGTTTCCTGACTTCTGGTGGGCCCGGAAGGCCTGAAAATTAGTTGGCTGGCGCGCGCATGTGCGCTGGAGCTAAGCTAGGACAATTCTCGCGTGCCCACAGATATGGCTCTGTGTGCCACCTGTGGCACGGATGCCATGGGTTCGCCATTACGGCCCTATACCATTTCAAACAGATGGCTATCCAGTCTCTTCTTAAAAACCTCCAGTGATGAAGCCTCCCACAACTTCTGGTGGCCAGCTGTTCCACTGGTTAATCGTCCTCACTGTTAGGAAGTTTCTCCCTAATTCCAGGTTGCTTCTCTCCTTGATGAGTTTCCATCCATTGTCGTTTCTTCTCCTGCCCTCAGGTGCTTTGGAGAATAAATTGACCCCCCTCTTCTTTGTGGCAGCCCCTCAAATACTGGAACGCTGCCATCATGTCCCCCCCCCCCACAGTCCTTCTTTTCTCTAGACTAGCCAAACTCAAATTCTGCAGCCGTTCTCCATATGTTTTAGTCTCCAGGCCTTTGGTGAGCTGTCTTGCAATAAAATGCAAGGAGCCTGAGTGGCGTAGGAGGCTAATGCCTCCTAAGGCAGCATTTAACATCCAGCTGCCTGCAATTACTGAGAGTTCAAATCCCACCAGGCTCGAGGTTGACTCAGCCTTCCATCCTTTCTAAGGTAGGTAAATTGAGGACCCAGTTTGTGGGGGCAATAAACTGACTTTGTATAAATATACAAAAGGATGAAGGCTACTGCTTAACGCATTGTAAGCCGTCCTGAGTCTCCGGAGAAGGGCGGCATATAAATCAAATTTTAAAAAAATGCGTTAGTCAGAAAAAAGGGGGCTCCAGCTTTACCCTCTCCTGATCTTTGGCCACCATGGAGGATAGGATGGGATACTTCTCATCCTACGTACTGGTTGCAAGGAAAGAGTAAGGGCATAGCACTCGTGGATAGGAGACCCCTCCCCATTCCCTCCCTTCCACTTACTTGGGCCAGCTTTCGTCTCCCATCCTGCAGCCTGGGAGGGTCTCCAGGACAAAACAGGAAGGGGCGATATAGTGAGACAGGACTTGCTCCTCCACTTCGTTGGGACCTTTCCTCCTGCGCAGGAACCGGGCCAACCTGTGGGTTGGGAAAGGAATAAAACTCGCATCAAATATTATGGCGGGGGTGGAAACAGAAAGCCACAATGCAGCCGATGCCTTTTCTGACCTAGCCTTCCTTAGAAATTAAACAGCGCAAACGTAGTCCCGGCAAACCTCTTAATTCATACGGCTGTAAATTACTTTCATTTACAGTCCGCAAGGCTTGATAAACAGTCTTTCAAAGGAAGGTTGCCAACACCCACCTATTTCACATGGAACGCTGCCAGAGAGCCAATTTCCAGACGCAGGGCAAGGCCAAACTTGGCACAGAGTCACAAACAGAAGTTTCAACTCTTGAATCGGCCAGATGAATGAATTGCTTCCTGCAAAAGCTCACGTCCCGTTCTCTTCTCTTTTATATCTTATGGGAGGGGCCAATCATCTCCAAGCTTTACTCCCAAGTCGACCCTGTTTCCTTAATTGTTCCTGTATCCTGGCAGCTCTGCACATGCGCATACTGGGAACAGGCCCCAGCTGTTCTTCTGCCTCGCAGATATCAGACTCCGGAGACTCCGGAGGCAGCAAAGAACTACCAGAAGGCCTTGGCCCCCTCTCTGCCTCTGACGCAGAGCCATCGTCTGAGCCTTCCCCAGACTCCAGGACTGGCCCATGTTCCTCCCCAACCTCCTCACTGTCCGAATCTGCTGGCCATTGGTGGGCCACAAGAATGCCCTCAAACACTACAGGCCGAGAAACCCCCCCCCCCGAATCCAAGCTTCAGCTTCACAAAGGCAAGGCAGGGAAAGACCCCCTACCAATCTCTGTTAGCCTGTTAGAATAACAGAGTTGGAAGGGACTTTGGAGGTCCTCTAATCCAACCCTCGAACCCTCAAGGAGGAGACCCTACACCATTCCAGAAAAACGGTTGTCCAGTCTCTTCTTAGAAACCTCCAGTGATAAGAGCACTCACCACTTCTAGAGAGGTGGGGGGGGGGGCACGCATGATGCTTACCGGCGGGTGCAGTTACAGTGGAAAAGCGTGCGATCATCTGAATTGTGGAGCTGGTACTTGAACTCGTGGGGGCCAATCTGGAAGGGGCACTGGTCCAGCCGTTGGTAACAGCGGCATCTCCGCGACAGACCTGGGGAGACAAAAAAAAAAAAAAAAAGAGGCCCACTTCAGTTGGGGAATCAAGGCGCAGAAGCCGCTCGCCAAACTTTTCCCACCGTGGCCATGGATGGCCCAACGGGGGGCGGTCGGTCGGTCAGGAGCAGAGAATCCACAATGCAAGCCCACCCATCCACTCTCCTTTTTTGGGGGGGTGGGGGCTCTTCCCACTGATTTATTATTTGGGCATCTGGTTTAGCCATTGGGAATATCAACTCCCTTTTTCTTCCAATCCCACTTACTTACTTACTTACTTATTTATTTATTTATGTATGTCGTTGGGCCCTGAAAATTTATTTATTTCAACTAGCCGGGCTGGCTTGATCCCACAGTTTTGGGTTAAATTTTAATTGATTTTAAATTGGGGTTTGTTTTAAATCGCGGCCAAAAATATTTAATTCATTTTAAACTGTTTTTAAATTTTGTATGTTCTGTTTTTATTTCGGCTGTTCACCGCCCTGAGTCCTATTGGAGAAAGGCGGTATATAAATTGAAACAAACAAACAAATAAATAAATAAATGTAACTAATTCATTTTTGGGCTTTTAATCCTGGGATCTTCTCACCAGATTTCAGGCCAAGCTTCACTCCTTGCCCAGAAGTTGCCCTTTTGGGAATCTCCAGTTGGCATGGCCAAGGGAAGCTTTTTCGGGGCAAAAAAATAAATTAAAAAAAAAAATCACAGAGCCCCCCCCTCCCCCCACAGCAGAGGGTGGATTTGAACACATGCCTCCCAGGTCCTTGTCTAACTCGAAACATCTACCTAGCCCAGTGGTGGCGAATCTTTTCGGCACTGAGTGCCAAAAAGGGAGCGTGAGCATGTGGGCGGGGCACCAAATCCCCAAAAGGGAGCACTTCACGCAAGCTTGTCAGGGCCATGGCCAGGAACAAGGGCTGCCCAGGAGGCATTCATGCGCCAGATAAGGTAGTTGTGGTTTCTGGCGTGTGCACATGCTCACCAGAAACCTGGAAGAGGAACGGGCGACGCCACAGGTGCCAGGCGACATGGCTCCACCGTCACAGATCTAGCCTATCCACGCAGGTTGAAAAACACAAGTTTCCTTTTTTTGGCAAAGCTTTGAAAAGGGCCCCGCTTATCAATTTCGGAGACGACGAGCAGATATTTTACCTGCTCCTTCGTAAGTTCCCCTACATTTAAGTGGCCCCAGAAGGAATACTCGGGCCGCGGCTTGGCTCACCTGGTCTTGGCTTGGAAACCTGGCCGTGTCCGACATGTCTCTGCTGTGTCTCGTTGGAGGAGGCTTCTTCTGCAGGAAGGACAACCGGGTGACGTGCGGCGAGAATCTCACCATCCGTCTTGATGGGACCAGGCTCCAACGTAGTTTGTGACTTTGGCACCGTCACCTCACCTGGAGAGCTTCTTCCCGGGAGGTGAGTGGCTTGATTCATCTTGGAGATTGGGGTGAATGGGATGATGGGATCCTGGATCTCGGAGCTCGGTTTCTTCACCTTCTTTCTCCGTATTTTTCTGTCTTTCGAGCCAAATTTTCGATGCTTTCTAGAGTGGAGAGGTGATGTGGTAACGTCGGCGTTCCCAATGGGCTGATATGGACTTGGATCAATCAAATGAGCCAGGGGCATCATGCCATACTTCTTACACCTAGCACAGGAGAGAGAGAGAAAAAAAAAATAACCAGGTGCCAAATTCAGTCTTTGCATTTCCACCACACCTTTAACCTGGGTTATGCAATTCAGCTGTTGCACGATGCGCCGAGACCAACATTAAACGCAGAGGCAGGTTTTACACAAGACACAGAACTATATTGTGGGTGGGCAGCTTTCAAATCGTATGTTGTGTAACTCGGTTGTCCTTTCAGCAAGACTTAACAGGTCTTGAAAAGGAGTTTTGGCCTGCCACTCCGGGAGGAAAAAAAAAATCGGTTGGCCGCAGGAGGTGGAGAAAACAAGAGAATTGTCAAGGATAATTGGGTATTGTACCTTTGAGGAAAGAACAAATCTAGAACAATCTGAATGGATTTACAGGCGCGTTCGCCAAGTCACGGAGAGAGACGGGCTTCCAAACTTCTTACCAAGGACCCTGTTGGCTGGGAAATTCGGGCATTGGAAAGTCCGTGTTTCCAAAGGAATTTTGAGAATTGACGAAGTTTGGGAATTTGCAAGGAACCATAAGCTCTGCTTGCAGGATTCCTAATGAATTGTCTTAAAATTCCATTCCTTTACCGAATTAGAAATGGCATGTGATTCTTGGGTACCCCTTTTAATTGGGGTGGTTCTTTAATTAAGCAGAAAAGGGGGGAAAAAAGGGAAAAGAAAATAGAAGGAAAAGCAACGGTAACAACAACAACAAAAAACCCCTTCTTGAAAGTTGCAATTAACATTTGAGAAAATCTCTTTTTAAACAGAATTCGATTTTGAGTCTCGCTTGGTGACGGTAAGGGTTGGGCTCCATGGAGGTCGTAAATCAAGGAGTCTCTTTTCTCGGTTCATTTCCTCACCCGGCTGGCTTACTCACCCGCCCCACCAGTGCCATTCAAGGCAGTCCTCACTCTCTTTCAGGTCGAAACATGGGATTTCCAGCAGGTTGAAGAAACTGGTCCCGATGAAGTTGGAGATGGTATCGTTGAGGTTCTTCAGGCAATCTCTGAACCTGCGGAGAGCCAGAAGCAAGAACATTTCGTTCGACAGTTCCTGCTTGAAGGGCTGGCATTTCCTATCTGCCAGTCTCCGGGTGCTTTGGACTACAACACCCAGCATCCCCCATCAGCAGGATTCAACAATGCAAGAGAAGGATAGGAAGGTGAAAGTCTGTAGAGATTCTCAGTCCTCCAGGCCACGATTGTCCCAAAGGTGCTGTTTTTTTTTCAAGAGGCCATTGGACTTTCTGGTTTTTCTTTTGAAGACTTTTCGCTTCTCCTCCAAGAAGCTTCTTCAGCTCTGACTGGATGGTGGGGAAATGGAAGGATTGATTCTCCTTGCACACAGCTGGTCATTTGCATCCTTTTTAGAGAGTCCTTGAGGCTACTTGGACGTTTTAATCTGTGTCCTCAGACTCACCTGAGTGGCGCAAATGGGTGGGGAGCCTTCTTGGAACGGCTGAAAGGACTGTCTTGTAGACTGGAGATGGATGATGCCATATCCCTCCCCCCCGCCCCCGTGGAGAGAGGGCATAGATGGTCTCTTTGACCCCTCTTTCAAGCCAGCAGACTGTTTGAATGATGTGGGAGTAGTAATGGATTTCCAGAGGAAAAAATAGCAGACTACAGGAACCATTTGCACTGCTCAGGTGACCCCGAGGACACAGATAAAACCTCTCCAAGTGGCCTCAACGACCCTCTAAAAAAGGATGCAAATGACCAGTTCTGTCTGCAAGGAGAATCAATCCTTCCATTTCCCCACCATCTGGCCAGAGCTGAAGAAGCTTCTTGGGATGAGAAGAGAAACATCTTCAAAGAAAAAAAAAACCCAGAAAGTCCAGTTGCCTCTTGGAAAAAAAAAAATCACCTTTCCGGACAACCGTAACCTGGAGGACGGAGAATCTCCATAGACTTTTAGCTATGGGATGGAGACCCTTGGAATGGGGTGGGAGTGTGAACGGATTTCCAGGAAAATTGGTACAATTTTGGTAGAAAATTGGTAGAGCCTTGATGGTACAGTGATTTCATGCACCCTGTTATTAACACAGCTGCCTGCAATTTCTGCTGGTTCGAATCTCTCCAAGGCTCAAGGTTGACTCAGCCTTCCATCCTTTCTAAGGTAGGTGAAATGAGGACCCGGTTTGTGGGGGCAATAAGCTGACTTTGTATAAAAATATACAAAAGGATGAAGGCTATTGCTTAACGCATTGTAAGCCGCCCTGAGTCTCCGGAGAAGGGCGGCATATAAATCAAATTTAAAAAAAAAAGAAAAGAAAGAGAAAGACGGAAAGAAGGAAGGAAGGAAGGAAAGAAAGAAAGAAAGAAAGAAAGAAAGAAAGAAAGAAAGAAAGAAAGAAAGAGAGAGAGAAGCTGACTTTGTATAAATATACAAAAGGATGAAGGCTATTGCTTAATGCATTGTAAGCCGCCCTGAGTCTCTGGAGAAGGGCAGCATATAAATCAAATTTAAAAAAAAAAGAAAAGAAAGAGAAAGAAGGAAGGAAAGAAAGAAAGAAAGAAAGAAAGAAAGAAAGAGAGAGAGAGAGAGAAGCTGACTTTGTATAAAAATATACAAAAGAATGAAGGCTATTGCTTAACGCATTGTAAGCCGCCCTGAGTCTCCGGAGAAGGGCGGCATATAAATCAAATTAAAAAAAAAAAAAAACAGATCGGGAAAGTGCCAGGTGGGAGAAGCTTAGCTCAACCCCAAGCGTCACAGGAGCCTGTTACTCACCTGTTATCGCAGCTGCAGTGAGAAATGGTGTGCAGCCGATAGTTACGCATGCCGTACTTGAACCCGAGAGCAGAGATGTGGGCGTCGCACGTGTCGTGCTCACGGCAACACACATCCGGGCCCTGGAAAACCCCTGCAAAAAAGAAGGAAGCGGGATTAGACGAAAAACGGGCCACTGGGCATTTCACCCGGAGCCGTCTCTGAACAAGGCTTGAGAATAAGAGAATGATAGAGTTGGAAGGGACCTTGGAGGTCATCTAGTCCAACCCCGTGCTCGAGCAGGAAACCCTATGCAAGGTTGGGCTTCGAGGATGGGGACATCAGCGGCTGCATCTCCAGGATGAGGGTTGTGCTGTGCTCGTCCCAAACAAGGCAAGACATCTCACCAAAGATGCAAAAAGGGTCAGGTTACACCCAGAATACCGCATCCAGTTTTGGTCCCCCACATTGCAAAATATATATATATATTTTGAGACTTTGCAAAAAGTGCAGAGAAGAGCAATTAAGATGATCAAATGCCTGGAGGCTAAAACATATGAAGAACGGTTGCAGGAACTGGGTATGTCTAGTTTAATGAAAAGAAGGACTAGGGGAGACATGATAGGAGTCCTCCAAGATCTCAGGGGCTGCCCCAAAGAAGAGGGAGTCAAGCTATTCTCCAAAGCACCTGAGGGCAGGACAAGAAGCAACGGGTGGAAACTCATCAAGGAGAGAAGCAACTTAGAACTAAGGAGACATTTCCTGACAGTAAGGACAATCAGTGGAACAACTTGCCACAAGAAGGTGTGAATGCTCCAACACTGGAGGTTTTTAAGAAGAGACTGGATAGCCATCTGTCTGAAATGGTATAGAATTTTTTGTTTGAGCAGGGGGTTGGACTAGAAGACCTCCAAGGTCC